>JBAJHX010000011.1:7847428-7878786 GCA_037176925.1 Amniataba percoides | reverse complement strand
TCACTTCTTGTGTTTCTTATCCGTCTCTTTGACAAGTAAGAACCAAACAAGAGCAGAGGTGAGCGAGGCAGTCTTGCCCTCACTCACCTCATGTTTTCCACCTTAACCTGCACCCTGGTGTTTCCAGCAACTTTAACTTTTGAGAAACTTGTAAAACAATGTTGGTCTGTCGGTCCTTGAATCGACCACTTTAATTCAGAATTGCACATAAAATTGCAAAATCTATTGAGCGGATTGTCAGGATATTTGGCTCAAACATTCATGGTTCCCAGAGGATGAGTCTCACCCACAGTGTTGTCTCTAGTGCCACGATGAAGTTGACGTTTATGCCATCAAATCTGGTTCCACCTCAGGATGAATTGGAGGCACTTCTCAAATCATGCTGCCACCTTGTCTGCAGAATCGTAGTCTCGTTACATGCTGCATGGTAGATGAGTGACACTGACAACAATGAAAGAGGTGGTGCTGATGTTGTTGACTTTCTGTCCTTTTTAATGCCATGCACCAGTGGCTAGAAACTGCAGCCGGCCCATCGATCTCCAGCTCCCTCTGAGTGGCCAAAAACAAACAGTTTGCTTTCAAACTCTTGGTTGTCTTGGCTGATGCAGATGCAGTGGTAAAATGGTGGTCACTGTTTTTTGGCTTGCAGTTTGAAGGCCGCATGTAGCTTCTTATACAACCACACATTACGCTGCATTTTCAGTAAACAGCTTTGCCTTCATTGTGTCTTTACAAACTTTCTTCTTTTCTTTGGCTCCCCTGCTTTAACATTCAAACTCACACCGCACCATTTTCCCAACCAGCGGAGGTCCTCGCACACCTTCAGTAGAAGCTAAAACATCTTTGATTGCGTGACAAAAGTAATATATTCTCATTAGCATGGGATTTGGTGTGGTATTTCTAAAATATATGTCAGTATGTTATGTTTTCATGTTGGATCACGAGTGCCGTGTGCCTCCGTCATCTCTTCTGTGGAGAGCCAGAGCTGGCTACTGTAAGTGGGTCACAGCTCCTCCCTGCTGCTGCGCGGCGGAGTTCAGTGAGCCCGGCTGAAACCCTCCTTAGGCTGATTCAGGGAGAAATAATGGGGCCAGCGACTCCCAATCCCCTCAAGATCCACAGCGCAGCTCGGCAGCAAGCTGGCAGGGAGGCCCGGCTAAGCGCAGGGTGGACGAGGTTGCCAAAGGAGCAACCACTCAATCTATACGACCCTAATCTACAGCCCACACCGCACACGCCGCCATGATGCACAGTGCAGCGGGTGCATCGAGTCCATACTGTATATGAGGAGAACTGCCATTTAAATCAATTTCACATGATTATTTCCAGTTTGGCCACTCTCAGATCAGGTCTGGGTCATGGCTGTAATACCAACTCGAGCTGTTCTTCATATGACCTGTTTATCCAACCAATTTACTGTGGATGACTTTGGTTTCAATGCGGATATAAGTAGCCAAATTGTTGAAGTTATTGTAGCCCACATAAGTTTACAGAAAGATCATGCACAGACATTTATTTCCGTTGAGAATTAAAATGGGCTGTCAAATGAAATGTGCCATAAAATGATGGCTGTCATGTGCGCATGTTTTACACGTGTCTGAGTGTAATGAAATTAACAAAATCCACTTAAGGCTGCTTATTTAACTATATATTTAACTAACGTGTGTCTGACTGTCTTTAGATGATCCCCTTTAGAAAGTAATGCATGCCACTTCACTAGAAACTGGAAATCTTCAAAGGTCCCCAGATGAAAGAAATGTCACAAGTGACGAGGAAATCAAGCCTCAGACTCGTGTGATGATGACGCAGATTTTATGGCTCCAGAGACTCAGCCACGATGAATTCCTCCTTGCTTGTCTGCCTGTGTGTACAAGCATGTGATTGTGAATGTGATTCTAAATTTGGGAATAATTGAGGGCATCCAGGAATAGACCAGATAGAGACGCACACATACACACAATTACTTCAAAGGAGCATCCTGTAAACTGTATTTTAGGAACTCTTTACTGTTGCTCACTTGAGTGAGAAATTCACTTCCCTGACACAGTTTATTTAGCAAGCTGTCCTTTATATTGGAAGGAAGACAACCAGCAACAACAAAAGCATCATGCAACAAAGACTTCTGTTTTCCTGTCTTTCTCCAGCAGTTTGCCTTCGGAGCAGAAATGTGCCCATACAGATTTTGTTAAAGCAAAAAGGGAAGAAAAAATCTTTTGTTTTTTTGTTTTTTTCCAGACAGACAGTCAGTGCAGAGAGGGGGTGAGGAACATTGTGTCCCTCCTGGTGGCTTGGTGGTGGGCTCTTATGTAAGGCTAGTTTCTGCCTGGCAGCAGAGCAGAGCCCCGCTGACAGTGTCACACTGCTAATTAATACACACCAGCTAGAGGTGTGCCCTCAGTGGCTGCTTGTGTTGTGTTCATTTTCGGCTTGAGAGGGGGAAACTTGGTGAAGGGATGCCCGTGAAGAATATTAAAGCATCGCAACTGCATTTTAATCAGAGCGCGGGGTGTTGTGTGTAATCAGAGGTTTCGATGTTTCACACTGAATGAGAGCAGTAGTAGCACCAACGCTGCACACTTTTTTTTTTCATCTGCAAACAATTCATCTGCCAGTCTCACATTTTCCTTATTGGCCACGCACTAACTCTCCTGCCACTCCCATCTGCCCCGCAGTAATCCCTGTTTTCTCACCTCAACACAAACCCAGCATACACCAGCCCACCTCCACTCGGTCAACTTGTGCCTCCGTTTTGCCTTGTATGACCCTGCCTGCCTTTTGGGCTCCTGGTCTCTAGTCTGATCCCCCAGTGGATAAGTTAGCCTTTCTGCTTTTCGACCTCAACTAAACTTGAACTTTTTATTCATGAGGCCTTGTCTCAAGGTCCTGATTTTGTGGTTCTAATCTGTTTTTACTGAACCTTTTCAGAGACTGCATGACACTGCACTTCACTCTCTTAGTTTACCGTGTCGGCATGCAAATATTTTGTAATTAACACACAGAGCAGCTGAGGCTAATGGGAATGTCATTCGCTCTGCAGGTGAATTTACAGTGCTCAGATTTCATCATGAGGGGAATGTAAACATCTATATTATATATCATAGATTCTGGAATAGTCTGGAGTGGTTTCCAGGGCCAAGTCATTATCTAGCAGTATTTATCTATTGCTTATTAACTGCTTTCTCTGGAAATACATTTTGTTGGGTTATTGAATTGTCATTAATAATTAAACATGTAAGGGAATTATTATTATTATTATTATTATTATTATTCTTATGCAAAGACATGACATCAATCTTATCTAGAAAGTTTTTTGTTATTCAGATAAATTCAGTTTTTATATTTCTCTTGTTTTAATAATGTGTTCAACCTCATGGATGGAAAATAGTCATTTGCATGGTATCTGCACGTGTGAAAGAGGCGAAATGTGTGTCATGTCCTGAACCTGCTGACCTCCCGACTTGGACTACGTGGTGTTTTTCTGCAGAGACGCGTGGCTTGGTAGGAAGTCATTGGCTCAGAGCGAGCTTCCTGCCACGGCCTCCGTCTGAAATGAAAACACTTACAGGGAGAGAAAGTTTTGGCCGGAGAGTTCAGCCTCTCGCTCTCCACGGGACGGAGGAAGGATGTCCTCGGCTCTTAACACACAGTCAGGAAGCTGTTAGACTCGGTGCCAAATACATGCTATACCAGCGGGTTTGCTCACACTTTTATTAACATCACAGTAAGCTGATAACAAACTGGTGTTATTTATAGTGACACTGTTTTATATTTAAGAGATGAAATAACCACTTAATCATATCATGTGCAATTTATTTAGCTAGTGCAATAATCAACTATCTTCTATACTTTTATACTTTTTTCAATCTATTTTTATACTTCTTTTAATATTTGTCTCATTACCGAGGTGCTATAAAAGTGAATTTCCAATATGGGATGAACACATTTCTCTTATAAATTACTAATTTATTAGCATTAAAGCAAAGCCACAAATATGAAAATATGAAACTATATGTATTTTCTATATGTATTTTATTAATATTATAATGATGTTGTAATATCATTGTATTTGGAGAGTCATTCTCATTTAGGTTATATGAAATATCATTTATGTAAATACAAAAACAAAGACAAAGCGTGTACCTCTTTAAATAAATTCATTTATTTCTGTAGGTTGCTATCCATAATCAATACAGACAAAAGCAATACTCGACTACCAGAACTTATAAATCATTATAATCATCTCTTGTGAGCATCACAATGAACAGTATATTGAACTATGTACAATGGAAGACAACGACACATTCAGACTGAGTCAATCCGAGATCTAACTGTGAGAGAAGAGTCCGTCCATGGACACAGAAATGTGGAGGGGGGGGGGGCTTTGAGACGCGTCATGAACAGTTCCCAGCAACAAAAACATAACACTTGGCAGAAAGAGAAATGCACAAGGAGCAAAACAGCTTCTGCTCGTCACAAAAAAAGAAAAATAAATCAATGCAATGTTACATTTGGTTCCACGGTTGTAAACTAGATTGTATTCATGTCACTATTGCATATGCCATTAGGTAAAGTGTGTCGACAAGGCAAAGAGATCTCTATAATAAAATAGACAGAGTTTTTTTTTTCATATAGTCACAGAGACTGTGAGGGAGAAAAGCATACAATACACTGTACAACCCCAAAGCAAAAACCCCGTCCCCTTTTTAAAAATCGGTAGCCAAAGTCTTTACACAGGAATATCATTGCAACATAGGTAAAATCTAAGTACTCTAAGTATTTTCAATAGATTTTGTTTTTTAGTTAAACTCTTTCTATGTACACAATATACACATTCAAGACTCTGAAGATAAATACACACCGTAGCGTGGTACAGCTCCAATATTATTATTATAACGCGTGTCAAAAACAGTTTTCCACGTTGTGTCTCTGTGGTGTTCACACCAGCTCAGCGATACATTCAGACTTGGTTCAAAGTTTTACAATCTACTGTACACTAAAGGGGTCGTGAGCCAGTTGGGATGCAAAGATTACACAGTCAGGATGTCCAAAGAGGGTTTTTTTTAAGATAGTACTAGAGGCCATTTTGGAGGTTTTTTTTTTTTAATTACTGGAGATGATCTTTTATAGACTGCTAATTTAGTTTCTTCAAATTAAAACAAGACAGCAAAACTTTAGAAAGAAATGACACATTCTTCTTCCAGCGAGTGAAAAGTTGCATTAATCAGCAATAAATACCCGTCTCACAGCCTCAGCATGACCAGTAGGTTGTGGTAGCTGATGTCGCTTCATGTCTTGTTTTAACTTTACATTACACAGTTCTCCTAAGTTTTCACACTGTCTGCCGTACTGTTACATTTTCCAGACAGCTGTTTCTCCAGTGAACCTCCATCATGGTGCCAGATGTGGCTGTTGGCCTCTCCTCCTCTAATTTTTCTGTGTTGCAGCAACCCCTCCTCCTCCTCCCCTCACTACAGCCCTCGTTGACCAGAAACCATCTTGACTGTGCCCCAAACTTCTAAATGGCTCCACCCCTCCACCGTCACCTCAACCGGACTAGTTGTACCGTCAAATGATATCACAGCAGTGCGGCCCGCGTCAAGCTTAGTCAGCAGGCCGAAGGTTCGAAGGTAGGAGTGTGTGAGGTTTTCAGGCTCAAGTGACTGAGGAACTATGGGAGGTACAGTGCATTCAGATGCCTGGTGTTGTGGGGGTCTGAGCTGAGTTATAAAGACATGCATAACTCTTAAAGACATTTAGAAATATATTTCTTTAAGTCCAGCGCTTTGATTGGACAAAATATAAACTAGGTTAGAATAAATAAGAAATTAGTAATTAAGAAAATACTTTAATATCAATACCATAAATCAGATCTCAAGCATTTCTGAAATAATATTTTTTAATAGTAAGCTAGACTTTTTACTTTCCACAACAGAATAACAATATAGAGATGTAGGTCCAAACAGACATACCGTAATAGAATATTTATCTCTTATTTCATAGAAAACATAAGGACAGTATAGACATTAAGGCATTGGGTAGGTCTTATCAGACATTCATCTTCCAAAAATAAATAAAATATCTAATCTAAATATAGTTATATTCTCAGTGTACCTTGGTATCCTCGCTCCCTGGGCCATTTCTGTTGCAGGTTTCATTGTTCACTGACATACCACTTGGTCGTACTTTGTGTCAGAAACACACACTTTCACGCACACGGGCAGCCATAAAACCACCCTCAAGTAAATAAATAGTATGTGGGTACCATTAGAGTTTTGTTATTGTCTGACTATCTTTGCTTCTGTGCTTGCGCCCATTTGGGTCAGAGGAGAAATGGCCTCTGAAAGCGCACGAAACATGAGGCGCACCAATACACAACGCACACATCCACCCACACACACACAAACACACCTGTTCTGCCTTCGGCAAATTCAGGACATGCATAGATGGTAACCTGCTTGTTTCTAAAGTGTGCGTCTGTGTTTGTGTGTGGGTGGTAGTGAGGGTCCAGACAGTCTTTTAGGGCCACACAGCCCAGCCGAAGGGCAAGGTTGAGTTTTTTTCTTTTTCTTTTTTTTTTTCAAATGTCTTTTCGAGCAGCAGGTCAGTGAAGACGCCAAGTCGGAGGATGGAGGAGTCCTTCAGTCTGAAAGAGACAAGAGGGAAAGAGAGGGAGTTAGTGGCAATATCTAATTTTAATTTAAATAATGACCAATCTAATTTAAATAACTCTCTCTGAAGTTATTTGATTAAATGACAACAGCCATTTGACTGAAACACTCAATCTCATTTTCTCCAACAATCACATACTATTAACTATGGCAGAATGAGCATTTGCTGCCATTTGCGTCCAGCTGTCAAGCACATTTTACTCAAAGTTTTGACATGTAAGAAATTAAAATGTGACGTACATCTGTCAGCTGAACGTCAGTAATGAAAAACTACTGACAGCTCATATATGGAAACTTGGAAATTTATATGGAATTTTTTTTTTTATAAACAAGCAATGTTTACATTTTGTGTCTGTCACAAAAAAATCACCGTGCACATTTAAGGTCCGTTCCCATAAAACATTTTTAATAATATACGACACCTTTTAATATTTCAGAACAATTAGTGGCAATGAGCCGTGTAAAGCCTCTGTTAAAATCTACCTGACAGATCTTTCGACTATTCAACACACAATCTGTAACTACAAAACAACAGTCGAACTAAAGCGAATGAAAAGCTTTTTTGTGGGGCTGCAGGTCATCTAATCAAAGCGAGTGGTCTGATTATTTTCCCAGAAATAACGCCGGCGCCAAGAATGCGGACCTCTCAGACAGCAGAGAGGTCTGAGAGAACAGAGTCTTATACTGTACAGTGTGAACTCATTTATGGACTCAGCTTAGGCTGCGCTTTTGTGCTGCAACAACACGGAGACACCGAGAAAAACAGCTTGAACAACAAGTACAGCGCGTTCTTGACGTTAAACGGGAGGGATTTGGGATGTGTGTACCCTGGCTTGTTTTTTTTGTGCACTAATTGTGTTTAATGATGCTTTTCAAGGTGGATTTTGGTTCATTGTAGCCATGGTGTGTTTATGTGTGTATGTGTGTGTGAAGGTTTCTATGCATGAGCTCTGACTACGGCATTATCTGCAAGACAGCCAACCTGTGGAGATCACTTTGCTCCACCTTGACTGGTCATCAACCCGCCTGGTTCTATCCATTTTGCCTGGGATGCGCTTGAAGGACGGCAGGGAGGGGAAGGCTGTTCAGCGACGGATGTAATTACATAATCTGGGATGTGGAGTGATGGGGGTTGGGGGTCTCCTGTCGCGCTGCTGTGTTGCTATGGACACACGCTGAGCAGAGGAAGACCAGCCAGCAGCAGTGGCAGCGAGCGGTACAGCAGCTGACGCATCTCTGATGTACGCACTCGGAGAGAAACTAGGATTGCATTTCTATTGCAGCAGATATCGACGCTTCTGGTGTTTTCTCACGTTGTTAAGCTGACTGTATGTGTGTGTGTGTGTGCATGGAGGAAGGTTGGGCGCATTTCAAGAAAAAAGGAGGGATTTACTTGATGTCAATGGCAGTCAGGAGGAGGGAGGGGCTGTGGGTCAACTAGAGGTCCAGCAGCGATGGGCTTACGTCTGATAAGAGGTCTGAACGGCTGATCATGGGGAAAGCTGGAGTCTGGATGAGGAGGACATGCCCTGGAGATGCACTCTTTTCCAGGGGGAAGGGGGGGATGTCATGAACGCAAGGTTTACGTGGTTGTCTTCGGGCTGGGAAACTTCTATCGGCGCGAGGCAGATGAAACCTTTTAAAAAGCCGTCGGATAACCACAAAAATGCGCAGCGGTCGGGCCCGAGAGCAGGGCTGTTTTTCTTAGTTCCTGAAAAGTTGCCATTTTTGGAGCGGTCACCCAACGCACATGTAAGGGGAGCAGCCTTGAAAAAAACACCATCTTGATTCTATTTGAGCGAGATAAAAAGATAAAACAGAGAAGGATGGAGGGTTGCTGAGGACACTATGAATGTTAATCCCTGATAAAATAAGTCCCATCACCTTATATAATTTACCATTAAAACTCTAACCCTAATCCTTGTATATACTGACTGAATTTCTGGTGTCAAAGTGCAATAAAAAACATCAATAAATTATAGATATTACTTGGCTGATGAGGGAAAATTTGTCATTTAGGAATGACTTATTCAGATCCAATATCCAAACAGATTTCTGTCGACTGCAGCTTGATTTGTGTTTACTTTTGATAACAAATCAAATTTGGAACGGCTAAAGTGAACAAATGCCGACACCTTGCATTACGTATTACCCAGCTGCTGTCTGTGGAGTAGCCGCTGGCTCTCGCTGATCTACCCCTGGTCGTCTAATCTCGCCTGCAGAGGCTGTAATCTCATCTGGAGCCGTGGCTGGCTAAATGTGGGGAACGCTGGCCACGCAGTTATCTAGCAGCTAGCGCTTCTGTCTGGAACATCCCGGCCTACTTTAGCCCCCCTCCTCCCCGTGCCATGACACACACACACACACAGTGCCTGGAAACTCTGACACAAGAGCCTGTGGTGTTACGTGTGCATGTTTGTTCTCCATGTATCAAGTAACATGGCATTTCTGGATTTCCTACACTGCTTTGTTTCATTTGCAAGATCTCAGCTTCAACGCGGGGCACGGCACGGATGTAACTAAACTATTTAGCAGCGCGAGTGTGTACGTGCACGTCTGCAGCCACAGTGGATTGTACAATCAGGCTGATGGCCACAATCAGGTGTCACCTTTACGAGTAATTCCACAAATGCAGGAACACAGTGTGACATACAGAAAATCAAAACAAAGCCACATGGGCACCGCAGAATAAAGGTGGTAAATGGCATCACAGCAGCGGGACTGAGTGTTCAGTAAACAAGACAAGGTCTCCAAGAGACAAAGAGACAAAAAAAAGAATGATTTCATCACCAATGAATCTGTTGATTTGATCTATTAAATGACAGAAAAATGACAATTAATAAGGCAGCATCTATGTGCAACCTCTCATTGCAGGTGAGAGGTTGCACTCCATGTCATATTATCTCACTTGAATAAATCGTGCTTTTCTTCTTAACATGTCCCATGATGCATCTCACAGACCCCTCAGATTTATTGGGAGTCAGTGATAAGACTGATTGATGCAGCTCTGATTTAAAAGTGAGGAAACACACGCCTCGATGTGGTGGCTGCTGAGTCTACTGAGCATGCTCAGAGCGAGTTAGGGATGCATGGCTGTGCAGCTAGACCTCTTTCGCTCGCTGCACCCTCTAACATCACAGCGTGCACACTCGCACGCATGCACGCACGTCATAGGAAATGTAGGCAAGATAGATAACAGCGTAACGCGCTTCTCTTGGATCTGCCTGCGACCTCATCTCTGCTGTGACATCACTCGCAATACTACTGACTGGATGACGTTAAGAGGAAGTGGGATTTGAGTCGATGGACACGAATGCTTCTAATCTGGCCGATGAATTACTCAGACACACACACACGCACACACAGTGCTGATGGTCATGCTCCCTGCAGCCTGTGGGTGCGGCAGATGGTGGGCTGTCATTAGCGGAGGGATACTGAGTAGGCAGATGACGTGTGTGTATGTGTGTGTGAGAGGAAGACATATAGTGTGTATATGTTGACGTGCTAGTGTGGGGGGGCGGCGTGGGCAGGGAAAAATCGGTGCAATGAGAGTGTTTGCATGTGTGAGAAGATGGGGCAGAGTGGCAGGTGTTTAACTCCCCATTCCACCCCCTCCTCCTCAACTATACACACACACACTTGCCCTCCAGAGAGTGACCATCTGCCACTAGCACTCGGGAGGAACTCAGCAGGGCTCCTTCGGTCTTGGAGGCCCCCTTATCATTTTCCTTTAATCCACCAGCCTGATTAAAAATGGCTCCAAACTAGACTGACATACACAACTAACTGTGATAAGAATCACCTCACTGTCAAGCGTCTTGAACCGCCGCAGAGGGAGCAGGAGCTGGCTGCCGCCGCCGTCAGATAAAGGTATTAGTCAGACGAGGTGGTGAAAACAGAGACGGCTGACTTGGCTAATCTGGGTCTGGTACAGAACATCCACCTGGCTGAGCTGTGGCTGGCCTGGGGGAGCCGCGAGAGGAGGCCGGGCGGCACAGGTTTAGGGCAGAGGTGAACGCCACCTCCCGTGTCACATGGGCTGGCGCACTGACAAAACGGGATGTAAACAAACACCTGACCCCTTATGCCAGGCGCCTGAGCTGGCTCTAGGTGGAGCACCAAAAAGAAAAGTATCCAGCTGTCAAAAGTCTCTGACTTCAGGGTTTTGTTGACTTGGAGCGCCGCAGTCACGTTTCTCACAAAGGGGGCTGTCACATGGGGCTGGGGGGTAAATGCTAAATTCCAAGGGGCAATTTAGGGCTGAGTGGTTTAGCCGCTCTTTGATCCTGACAAACCGCCACATGTTCCTCCGGAGCGGTGGCATTCAACCAGAAGCCACCCCAGCTCCGAGAATCAGCAGGTTCTCATTCCAGCTACTAACTACATTTCACTAAGAGGGTAAACTAATCAGTGGGGGTCAGGGCGCGGAGGTGTTTGGCTGGAAATTTTTGGGTCAGGGTGGCACATGGCCCGGGAGCCCAGCGTGACGTGCCGATAAACATGAAATCAAAGCCCTCCGCCCAGTGGGGGCCCCACTGCCGCTGAAAAAAACGCACTTTGACCTCCTTCACCCTGCTTCGCTACACAGCAGCGGGACTGAGTGTTCAGTAAACAAGCAGACAAACATCAGGCCTGCCATCCTGGGCTCCCAGAATGCACCTTGGTCGAAGGGGCCCTCGCCAATGAGTTTGTTTGTTGCTTTAAAAAGCCTCCCCCCTCCCCACCCCTGCTGTTTCTACTGAGCATACGCGGCTGTGCTCCATCTCCCCCCTCTCTGCTTGTCTTACTTCTGCTAAGTGAACAGCCTAATGAGGCGGAAGGGCAGCGTAGTGCACGTGCCATCCTTCCCCATTATGCACGCATTCATTCGCTCTCCCACAAACAGTCAGGCGAGCAGCACTGGAAAACAAAACAGGAGACTCTCTCCCTCTCTCTCTCTCTCTGCACATCTCTGCCAAGTGTTGGCAGATGCAGGCTACGCCACTGGAAAAAAAAAAAAAAAGATCCCTGGGAGAAAACGGAGAGAGAAAAAAAACACACACCCCTGACTGCTCTGCATGCGTACGTGCTAGAGTCCACACATATGTGCTCCAAGTCTTCTCCCTCCCTCTCCCCGGTCAATTATATTCAACAGGCTTTATTAGCAACCATAAAAATATCTGTACTCCATCAAAACATGAGCACAGGACACGTGCGGAGCAACCCATCTCAGTTAAAAACAAACAAACACGTGTGATCTTTCTGTATAGGGCCCTGCTCATGCAGGTTGGTCGCTTCTTATTCCCCAGAACGTCACCGGCCGTGCAAAGAATAACTGTTATGGCGTTTTTTCCGCTCCGCGTGTCAAAAATGAAACATAATAGGGCTCCTCTCCACTCACACGGGGGCCTTGTGGTGAAATAAAAGCCACTTTCTATTCAAATGACCTGGAGCTGGGACAAAAACACCCCCCTCCCCCTTTCTCCCCTCCCTCCTCTCCCCTCTCCCAGCAACGTTTCAAACCCGCTCTGCCAGGAATGTGGACCGTGACATCCAGTTACCTGATGGCCGCATAGCAACTCACCCACTTTGTTGTTTTCCCCCCGCACACACAAACACACATCCACTTGTGCTGAGGCCTCACATGTCATGCCTGCGAGCGCCCCTGCCCGTCTGCGTGCTCGCCAACACATGTGAGCGTGGGGGACAGAGGGGTGAGACTTTTCTGTCAACATTCAGCTGCCCCTGTTTGTTTTTGTTTTGCTTGTTTGCTTGTTTGTTTACTGTGCCTGCTATCCCACGCCACACGGCTTTGTTTTGCACGCTGGGATATTCTGGGACACCGGGTATTGATCACTGGGATGGTGGGAAATAAGAGGTCTATAGAGGTCACATTGATGTGCAACCCATCCTAAAGCCTACCCGAGTGAAAAACAACAGCCGGAAATGCCCGCGGCTCAGCGTGACGTCGCAGCTGACAAGCTTCACCTATCAGCTTTGAGACGTTACTGCCAACAACAACATGCCACAGTAAACCAATTTAATAGACTTGAAAAGGAACTATTTAATGCCTCTGGTTTCACATTAACTGCGTGCTTGTGTGTGAGTGTTTACACTGAATCTCTGCTGTCTCATTTCTGTTTTTCTTTTTTGTTTTTTGGTTTGTTGTTTTTTTTTGCACCAGCAGCTTTCATTCATGACAAGCGTTGGTGGAATCCCTAAAATCTGCTTGTGTATTTTTAGCGTCTGCAGCCCACAACAGTAGCAGCGAGGCGGCAGCGTCCTGCTCTGTCATGGTGCTTGTTTACTTCAGAGCTCTCAGCCTGGTCACGTTTCAAAGCAGCCTTGCGCTGCGTTCACTTGCTGTAGGAAATGTTGGGATTGCAGTGAGTACATGATTGGAAAAGAGGGCAAGAGCGCAACTGACTGTGAGGAAAATCAGAGGTTGCTCCGACATCCGATGGAAAATGTTGCAGAATTGCAAAAATGCCCAAAAAAGCATCTCTCGTGTTTCAGGATCTGTGAGTGCTCAGAAGTAGGAGCTTAAGAGGAGCACCTGAAGGCAGCATCAGCACCACCTACTTAAATACTTTGAACTCCACAGAGCGAGTTTGAATTTGAAACAGGAGGAAATGCAATTTTGGCTTTTCCCCTTTTTTCTCTTCCAACTGTACAGTACAGCTCTCTTTTCACACCGCAGAACCAAACTGATTTAGTCATTTGTTTCAATTAAAGAGTTACAAACAGTCCTAGAACACTTCATTCCCACCTTTAGAATAACAACAACTGCAGGACTTCAGGCTGAAATTTGAGATTAGTTATTTGTCAGTAACACATCTGACATCAACATGACTCACCTTTGGCAGTGGTTGCAGCCTCCTTGAATCCCAAACAGACATATGGTGAGCTGTGTAATCCATTGATACCCCCTTTGCAGCTGCTGGTGGGTTTGAAGCCAGCCAGGTCGTCGCATTTCTCCACATCCCTGTTGTCCAGCAGGTTCAAGGCAATGTAGTTCAGTCCGTTGGGGTAGCCGGTTGAGCCCTGCCGGTTCATGGGGCTGCCGTACTCCTCGTCTGAGCCCTCGCTGCTCCGGGACGAGATGTTCTCCACTGAGCTGTGCCTCTTCATCGCATCGCCGCGGGCGAAGGAGGGGAAGACCGGCGTCACGGTGGCAGTGGAGGAGAAAGTCTCGGAGCTGTGGCGCCGACGTCCCTGCGGATTGGCCCGGATCACCTTAGCGGAGCAGTCGGGGTCCACTGAGGAAGAAGAGGTGGCCCCGAGCAAGAAAACCCCAATGCCTTCTGGGACTCCCTGGTCCTCCAGTGAAAGTCTCCTCTCCCTGCTGATCTGGCTGCTGGAGATGATGTTCAAAATATGAGAGGTTTAGTCAGCAAGTGGCTTTTATTATGTTAAAACTTAAACCACAATATTTATTTGACGTTCCCTACTGCACTGAGGCTTAAAATTCCCATCCTGCTTGTTGTTATTATCATCTCCCAGGTGTTATTAAACAAAATCATCCAAGTATAATGATTCATATCTGGATTCACATTCTCAATGTTGATCATATTAATTATGACACACTTCCCCCTATACACTGTTTATTTATTAAGTAAAAATAAACATTTGTTCATTCATACTAAATACAGAACAAAATGTTCTTGTAATAACTGAGAAACTATTTTTGTTTTTGGGATAAACAGTTAAACAGATAACAGTTGTAGTGTGGAAATAAATGAAAATAAATGATGATAAACAAAAATCACTTCCTCTCAGCACAGACAGACATACCTTGCTATGTTCTGGGGAACAAGCTGTGGTGGCGAGCTGGTCATCCCGAATGTCATCTCGGTGTAGTCGTTTTTCACCTCATCACTGAGGCCCTGAGACCCTTTCTCACTATCCAGATGGTACACTCCTCCCTCCTCCGAGCAGGGGCACATGGATAACTCTGGGAGTGTGTCCAGCCGCTCAGCGGGGGTGTCAGCCTCCTTGGGAGAGTGCGAGCCCAGCTCCAGGTTCATGTAGTCTGTCAGAGAGGACCTCCCAGGGCCCCCGCCGCTGGAGCCCAGTGATGAGGACTGGCTCTCTGTGGATACAACAGAGGGCGAGGAGAATCTGGTGCCACTGAAGTCAATGTTAATGTACTCGCCGGGGCTCCGGGGTTCTCCGGGCAAGGGGTGCTCGTTCATGCTGGGCAGGGTCCTCAGGGTGTCCAGGGAAAGCCTGTTGGGCCTGCCCAGCCTTCCTCTGTAGGGCAGGGTCTCTGCTCGGCCGTGTCTCACTGGGGAGGGCACTGAAGGGCTCAGCAGTGAGGTCTGAGCTGCGCTGGGCTGCATCACTGAGTAATAGTCGGACTCCCCCATCCTCTGCCTCAAACTCTGAGGGCTCATCAACACATACTGGCTGCTTTCGTCATTCTTGGTGGCCTGAAGTTTGGCAGGAAGCGTGAGGGAGCCGGCCTGGTACGCCGACCTCGCTGACGCAGGTTCACCAGCCAGCAGGCCCAAGTAGTAGTCAGGGGGGGTCTGGAGTGGAGGTGGGTTCCCAGGTGACATGTTCATGTATTCACCATGCCTGTCTGGGCTCTCCATAGAGGATTTGGAGCCGCACCACATCCTCATGTAGCCGCTGTCCTCCAGGGAGCTGCTGCAGGGGGAGTTGGTCTTGTAGCCCCCATTGGCGGCCGCCTGAGAATGCACCCTGGGGTTCACAATCTGCTTCGGTGCAGAGACGCACATGGGGCTCATGGGCACGTAGTTGTCTGCCTTGCCAGACTGGGATGCCACACCTGGTGTCATTGGCATGTAGCCATCATCGCCTAGGTTACTGCTAGAACTCCTGGACGAACCGATTTCAATGTCTCCATAATCCTCAGGATAGCACAGTTTAGGCGAAGCGGAGTGAGAGTTCTGCCCGTGGGCCATCCTCATGAGCGTGTACTCGTCCAGGGAGGCCGAGGACAGCGGCGCCACCACCCTCTGCTGGCGCGGCGTGGTGAGGGAGTGCGTCCGCTTCCTGTAAGCCTTGTCACACGGCAGACCCTCGCCGCCTGACCTGCCATTTGCCCCTTCCATCATCATGTAGCCACAAGGGTCGCTGATGTCACGGGACGGGGGCGTGCTGGACAGAGAGTCGGGGGTGTCGCTGCGGGTCAGGGGGAGGAACCTGGGCTCACCAGGGCTGGAGCTGTAGTCGTCACACAGCATGAAGCCGGCGTCACTGAGGGAACCGGAAATGGAGGCGCTGCAGCTGAAAGGCCGCCTGGCTTTGTCAGGAGTGCAGATACTAGCCCCCCCTTTGGGAGACATACTGATGGGGCTAGAGGCGGCTGGAGGGGAGTTGGACACCGGCATGGACCGGCTGTGGTGCAGGTTGGAGGCGGACTCCAGCATTCTGCAGGTGCGCCCACTGCTGAGGGTGTGGGACCTGCTGAGGTGATTCCCCGAGTTTGGACTGGTGGGACTCCCGCTCACAGATATGGACATGGACACGGGCCGGGTCACGCTCCCGTCTCCCTCGCTGGCCGTTCTTAACCGACAGGAAGTGAATTTCCTCCCCGGGGACGTGGCCGCCATGCTGTCCGTCCTGGACCTCCTCACCAGACCCGTCTGACTCGGAGGGAGGTTGTTGAGGTTGCGTCGCGTGGGCACGGAGATGGGGTTGGTGCTGGCAGACTGACTTTTGCTCCTCGGCCTGAACTCCGACAGCTCCTTCATGGCCTTCATGGCCTCCAGGATGGTCTCGTGGATGTTCTGTGCCACAACCGAGTCCTCCGCCTGCATCCAGAACTCCCCGGGCCCTGTGACCGCCGAGCGGCCTACCTCTATGAAGAAGAAACTGTCTGAGTGGCCGCACCTCCGGATGTTCATGAGCTGCAAACTGACTGCAGCCGTCTCTGAGTTGAGCTTGACGAAGCTGATGGTCCGGCTGGATAAGCACAGCCTGTACACTCCGGTGAGGTTCTTGATCTGACCCAAACCTTTGGATTTCAAGTTGACCTGCCAGACCTCCTTGTAGGCAACTGCTGCAGGAGCAATGAGTCCGTAGCTGGATTCCTCAAAGCCCACCAAGGAGGAGGTGGACGCGGGGCTGTCGTACACTTTCCCCTCTGCGATCAGGTCCGTCAGCACGGTGAACCAGCTCTCCTGCTCCTGCTCGTTGTCCGCGGCCACGGCGAAGTACTCGTCCTTGGTGTAGAGGGCGATCAGGTGCTTGTGTTTGGCGTCGGCGCGCTTGTTTACGCACAGACAGGAGTCCAAAGTTATGACCCGCTTCGCCGCAGACTTGTTCCTCCATTTCTTCTCGCTCTCGTAGTACTCCAGCCGCGCAGGGCAGCGCTCGGTCGGCTCCCTGAGCACGAAGAAGCGCCGGTGTCCGTGTTTCTGCTTCCTCAGGTACCCGCACTTCTTCACGCCGCTCGTCCCATTAGATAACAGGTGTCCTCCCGTCGCCGGAGGACTTGCCATTTCTCTGCACTTCTCCTCTCAAGCTTAGATAATAATAATGATAATAATAATAAAAGAAACCGCAGCAGGATCAACTTTAAAGCTCTCTCTCTCTAATCCATAGCAGACACCGAGAGCTGTGTCCGCTCTCTCCGATGGACGCGACGGTGCAGGCGGACCCGAGCAGGCGCTGATCCGATCCCGGAGAAAAACAACATGTGACGCCGCGGCTCTAAAAACAGAATAAAACACGGAGTCATAGCGGGGCGGCGCGTCCTGCAGGGGCCGTGCCTGCCCATCAGCGCGCTGCGCCGCCGCGCATTGGCTGGCACCGCGCGGCTCAGGGCGGGACAGCCTCCCCCTTCAGCCCTCCTCCCTCCATCCATCCCTCACCCCTCCCATCCCCGTGCTTTCCAAACATCTCTCTCTTATGTAGAAACTGAAATGCCCATTGAATAACACTTGAAACCTGTACAGTCAGCTGGAAAGCGAAACAAGTCAGCCGAGCTCGGCTTTTACGCACGAGAGGCATCCATTCAGTTGTCTTTTATTTCATTTTATTTATTTATTGTTTGTTCGCTGCAGTGTGATTGACAGGCTAATTGAGCCCCTTTGGATTAATGAGGATTTGAAATGTGCAACATAATGTAACCATTCATTTCTCTGGACTGCAGCACTGTAAACAACCCTCATGTCCCACTTGTTATATAAGGGGTGTTGTGGCCTATTTTTAAACCTGTAGGTATCCCTCTCCCACTGCTCTCTTATTTCCCTACCTCACGCTTTATTCCCCCCTCTTAAACTCCAGCAAGTGTCTACATTTGGTCATGATTATGGGCATTGAGATTGGAGCAGAAAAGAAACAAAACCCTAACCCTAACACCAACAAAGTGGATGCATCCTCTTTTTTAGTCTGTTTTTATGTTTCCTCCTCCACTTTGCTGCATATTTACAAAATGTTGGTGCTGAATGAAAAACAGCCATCTCACACAGAGGGAGGGAGGGAGAGGGGATGGCTAAAGCAAATGCGTCAGAGGCTCTGGGGGGTGACAGCAAACTGCAGAAATGCTGCCATCGTCTGGCTGCACTGACCATCCAATCACAACTCCCCCACACAGGAGTTTATCAAGTGTTTAGATCACAATCAGAGATAAACAGGAGGGAGCAATATAGTATAGCCCCTGATGAATAACAAGAGCTTTGGGGTTACAGGAGGGTGTGTGTGTTGTATTATGCCGTAAGGGGCCTGTCAGATGACAAGAGGAGGCCCCACAGACATCTGTTCATCAGATCATCTCGGCAATTATGTCACTAATTCTCCGTGTGATCTTCATGATCATTAGTCGTGTCCGTGCAGGGGCAGACCCCCGCGCAAACACACACTTGGATTGCGTCTGATAATCTCCCAACAAGCAGATTACACCCCTGTGAGCGAGGTGTGAGATAGTATCCTTCCTTCTTAATGAGCATATCTGCCCCTTAAACAAACACATACTGCAGATTAAGGGTAATCCCTGCCTCCTGTAATCAGTATTGTTCTCATTATTGTTATTGTTGATGCCAAAGTGTGCATGTGTGTGTGTGTGATCCCGGTGACATTTGGCCGCTGCCTGTTTTTCTGTTTTTGCACAAGTGTTAATTTCTCAGGGAGGGGAGGGGGGTGTGGTGGTTAGGCTCAGTCACAGCATGTGTTTTCAGCATTAGCCGCCACCTATAATCTGAGATATGAGCAAAAAACATAAACACCTCCGCCGGGGTTTAGTAACACATAGCGTTTGACCGCTTGCACAAACAGCCTGAGGCGAAAACAAAAGGAACAAAGAGATGATTGTTGACGTTTAACCGACAAAGACGTACAATAAGTTGGCGACAAAGCTGAGGGGGAATATTGCTGAATGCTCCATATTGTTGTTTTGCGGGCATTTGTGGGATGTGGTGTGCTCATAGGTTCCCACAGGGTTTACTCCAACACTAATCTGCATGTTTTCTGTCTGATCTTTTATTTGTGCTAATGTCCAGGTGTGCCACAGCATTTTTATTATGGTTTATGACATATTCTGATGTCTGTCTTCTTCCTCTTCTTCCCTTTCCCAGCTGTGTCTGCAGCTTTTTACTCCATGTTCCTTTCATGCGAGCGTATTCTGATACCAGTCGAGGAAAAACTCCAGCAAATTAGGAGCTCGTCTACCCTGGTGGGATATTTTGGGATTCTTTCCACCGCTGGTTAATTTTCAACCCCATGAGGCCGCCACGTTACACTACCCAAGTGTGAACAGGCTGCGGAGTTGCACTTTTATTCCCAGAAAACCTCTCACTCACTCTTAACCATCTTTCCAGGTGATTCTCTGGAGCGAATCCAGTTTCTGTATCAGAACAGAAGATTCCTGTTTTTTTGTTTTATTTCAGACAACTTAATGCCGACTAATTAGCCATTATCATCCTTTCAATTGCAATCACCAGACAAGGATTGCTCAGAATATTTTGTTGAACCAGACTAAAGAGGTCAAGAGGTCAAACCTTTAAACTCAAGTCTTGTTGATGTTTAACTTTTACTAAGGCATCAACTCTATGATGAAGAGCTTAGTTTTTCTTTTCTTTCTATCAGTAAAAGTAATAATAGTAGTGTGAACAGTAAGCAGGAGGAGTAATAATGTGGAAAGCAGCAGTTGCAGTGTGACAGCAGTGGTAATATTAGTAATAATGGTGGATTACCAATGATGGTGTCCTTTTATAATGTCTATGTCACAAAAAGGAGACAAACTACAGGTGGCATTTAACTTATGAACAAAAATACTTGTGCAGGTATACACGTTCAGGTGCAGATACCATGTAAATCTCATATAATTGCCATATTAAGATTTACAGGCTGTAAATTGTCTCTCTGTTGTTGCTGCCTGCTTCTTGTTCAAATGTGGACAAACACAGAGGCCCAGTGTCTCACTTTGGACAAGATATTCAGGGGTTAATTCTGCATTTACAGCTTTAGGCAGCTTCTCATAACCCAAGCTGAAGAGAGAAAATGAAAGTGTCGGAACAATGGTATTAGTTAGGGGGAAAAACCAAAACACTTGAGGAAGCGTCTTTCCCAAGGGGTTTATTCAGGCTAGTTGTCTGGAAAAAAACATTACTAAAGCAGAGGAAAATGCACTTTTACATGGTACATTGTAACTGAAACTAAAAAGGTTGATTAAGCTCAGATTCTCTCCAGGATCTGGGCTCAGTGCTTCTTTCTACCATATCCTCACAAAACAAATCTGCTTTTTTGTGTTAACTGCCCTGAAGTCTTTTCAAACAGCTGAGCTTCAACTTTTAACACGTTCATGATCTTTTCCTCACTTATAACAAGTGTGATTATGTCCCGGGGCCTTGAAATATCTTTAAGCTGAATATGGATGAAAGGTCTCAGTACTAAATACCTGCATGCACACACTCACCCACATGTCCAAAGACCAATCACTAATCAGGATTGACTAAACAGGATTGCAGCATGTACTGTTATCTTACTTTTAGGTAAAGATTTCTGGTATTGTTTTCTGTTTATGAGCTTTCTGTTTAAATACTTAGTCCTATTCAGGCTAAACTTCCTGAACTCGTGAAAATATGGGATTATAACTGTAATCAGAAACAAATAAATGTAACACAGTAATCTAATTGCAGATACTGTGAAGATTACAGCCAATACAACAGCGACCTCTAGTGACTAAGAGGAAAAGCTGCAAGTTTCAACAATTTGATCATTCTGAGCTGTGTGTTTTTGAAGACGTTTAATTCAGCTCATTTCTGCCAAGAAGATGAAAAAACCGAATAAAAAAACGTAAAGCTAATTAAAAAAACAACAATATGCATAGTGAGTTAAAATTATGATTCCTTAGTCAGTAGTGTGACATATTTATCTCATGGTCTTTACCCACTGTTCTATAGTTAATGTAATAAATACATATCAATATTTTTGCTTTTTCAACTATTACACGATTTTAAAAATTAGAACCAATAAGTGCATTTTTAAGCAAATGAAAATGTTGAATTATAAAGTAAATTAGACTTAGACTCATATGAATTGACTTTCTTTGTATTTATTGACTATTAATTTACATATTTATTTGCATATTCATTTCCCAGTATAAGTAATTCACTCCCATTTCAGTTATTCATATTCATATCATTTGCAATTTCTATATCTTCTGCAATAACTACACATGAAAATAAAATTAATCTAATTGTATTTTATTTTCTATTCTTTTGACAACTCTGATATGTGAATTTAGGAAGCTTTTTATGCCCATGTATACAAAGAGGATGGAAGAAATGAAGAATGCATGTTCAATTTTACTTATTTATTTTTTTATTATTACTTTCGTCATTTTAGTTCAGGAACGGACCATTTTTTATTATGCACACAACAACCTTAGGACTGTTGTCAAGTGCACACACGCAGTTGGAGGATGCGTAACTTCCGCTTCCTTTTCTTTATCAAGTCTCTTATAAATACTCAGCCTACTCATTTAAAAATAAAATACGTGTTACATATCAGGTGCCTTTATAATGAATAAAAGAAGGGGGAATCGGTTTGAATTAAGTTTATGCGCGTTATGTAATCGAGAAATATACTTAAATATAATTTAAAGCTATATGTCCTTGCGTTTTGTTCTTCTTAAAAGCGCACCCTGTATTTTACACTTAAACTTCCGGTATCGTCCTGGCATCGCTCACCTTATCTGACTTGACTCCGCTCAGCTCTGATAAACGGACCGGCTAACGCAGGTTAGCTCGTACAGACGCAAACATGGTGTCCGCTCCGGTGTTTTTCCTTCTGACAGTGGCCTCTGTCTGTGGGACAGCTGAAGCCGAAAGAAAACTGGTATATGTCACCGTGGTGAGTAATATTGACAACGCTGAAACGCTACGGAAGCTGTGTTGAACGCTTCGTTTTTCCTCCTTCAGTGAGTGCATAAACGGCTGCAGAACTGCGTTTAAAATTTAGGGGATTTAGTTTTTTCTTTGCAGATATGTAAATACGCGTGTTTGTCTGTTGAGTAAACGAGTCTAAGACTAATTATTTGTGTGTTTTAATGAATTCGGCATATTAATATTTCACCTAGGAACTCTTTTTTTTTCTCTAAAAACAAAATTTCGTGTTTTACACACTGTTTTTACAACAACAAACATCCAGCTAATCTGTTGTAAAAACAAACACTTGAAGTAAGAGTGAAGTCTGACATAGACTTAATTTATTTGAACGTTTTGAGCTGTAACAAATTGGGAAACGACCAAAAACAGCCTCTGTAGAAGAACATATCAGGAAATATATTACAGCTGCCACATTCAAGAAATTACATAATTTATTTCAGATCTTCTGCACCACAAGCTTAACCTGTCTGACCTGTGCTGGGACACCTGATCACTTTGTAATGACCTATATTTAGGTCCATTGTTTGGAGTCAGGTGACTAGTCATCTGTAATGAAGACACAAACTCCAACATCTGGAAATAACTCCTCATAACCCACCTAATCTCTGAGTTTATCTCTGGTCATATTTATAATGATTTGGGTGATGAAAAAGTTTGGGTGTCTCCTTTCTTTTTTTAAACACTCATTAATGGAGCACTTGCTGAGGTATTTGCAGATACAGATGCCCTGGATTTGTCCACAGCTCAGAGGGCAGCTTGCCCCGGGGAAGATGCAGATACAGATAAGAAGATACAGGAACTGTTGTCCTCCCTGAGAAACAATTGGCCGCACATTGACGCGACCATAAGATGACACAGTTCTGTAGATGGGAGCAAAATTTAAACAGCAGTGGGAACATATGTCGTCTATTTATATGCAATGTGAATTGCTTGCTTGCTGTCTCTCTGTGTACTTCCTCATCCGCAGTACAAATGTTTTGTGAGAGGACTTCTTCTTGATTTGCGTAAGCTTTAAAGGTTGTTCTCTCCCGAGACATTGCCCATTATCCAGAAAGAGTAAAACCGAGCTCCAAAGCCACATCAGGTGCTCACATCTGTGTATTTTGCATGTGGTCTTGTTATAATTTCTATCTGTCTGAACATTTCCAATGCAAAGTTTGTAGATTATGTTAGAGGTGTGTCGGTCGACACCTTTGAGAGATACTTTTTTCCCTCTGCTTTTATTATTTACTAGATTATTTGTCATAATCTCTCAAAAAACACTCTAGCTAACAGATGAGTGTGTTTGTTTTTTTGTTTTGTTTTTTTTAAGTGTTGTAAACGTGGAATCTGTTGTCGAAGTGAGAATTGAATCATTGGACACAGACATGTTTTTCACTTGTTAAAGCCACTATGTCAAGGCCCTTGCATGCCACAGTGTTAAAATACCTTCCTGTGAGGTCATTCAGGTCAGACAGGTCAGCATTTATTTTCCTGATCTATTTCTCAGTTTAACTGTTCTTTTTTTTGCCTTTGATGGAGCTCAACATTGCACGCACTCACTCTTGTGCTCATTCTTAGAAACACTTTCCTAGTACGATGCCATTAATGGATCGTGAAGGAGATGAGATTAGGAGTTGTAGCAGGATAATCCACCCTTCAAGTGGAGTTTGCACACTTTTTTCTGCTATTTTGGACCAAGCAGTCATGCATCCTCTTTGCACCGGAAATCCACAAACCCACACTTCCTTTTAGTGGCTCAGTGGATCGAAACTTGAAACTGTTTAAAATCCTCGAACAGACGGATTATTTGGTGGCATCCAGTATCGCAACCTAATTCACTGAATACAGACTTTCAACCTACTCACTGAATTAACACAATGTCAGTTCTCTGTTTATTGCCAAATGAGTAGTTTCCAGTAAAGGACTCAGTTTGTTAACATTGTTCCTGAAAATGTTCCTACACTGAGATAGTTATATGACTGTAAGATTTGTTGATAATTTAGTATCACTATTGTATTCATTATTTCCCCTTTTTGTTCCTAGACATGCTTATGCTGCAGTCTCTAATAATTTTGATTCCATTTGTTTGGCGCCTTCATTCGGCATGTTTGAGCTGTTTGTGAATGACATTACGCTGTCTAATAAACACTTGACAGGATCATCACTATCAGCTGACTGGACTTTTATCGCAGTCAGCCACAAAGAGAAACTAGGACAAAGGTGTTTCCTTGCTTCAGTTCACCAAAGAGCTGCAGGGTTTTTGAAATAATTAGCGAAATAATGAACATCTGTTGTTATGTACAAATACTGTATGTACTATAAAAGGTCACATGGTGAAACAGTAAAAGACTTATTTGCTCATGGCCAATAAACAGCTTGATCAAATAGTTTCCAGTCTGGTATATGAAAACAGTTTAAATATTTTCTAATGTTCATTAATCCCATTTTCTTTTTTCCATTGTTAAAATCTCTTCAACGTGTACTATTACTATTTCCCCACACTGCCTCATAATAGAATTTTAATGTAATCAATTACAGATAAAGCAGAAATCTTGCATCTCATTATTTGTTGTAGCACTTTACCTACTACTTAACCAAAACAAACCGGAGAAACTCACTGAACGCTTACTGGGTGTAATGAATTAAGATTTTACATGGAGAATCCCCCCTCCCCATATCTGTGAATGGATGTGTGTTATATCATTGTAGCACATTTTTCCATCTGAAATCTCAATTTCAAGCCCTGTTGCCCATTTGAGTGTTTATCAGGCTTCTATAATACTTCAGTATTAAGTTTTGTACACATATATTGTCACATTTTCTTCTGCCGTAGTGGAAATTTTCCCATCGTGGTTGCGCAGTAAAGGGGAACTTGTGTTTTGTTTTTTGGGTGTTGCCTGACATCTCCTTTCTCTCTCTTTCTCTCAGTTGTTTCGTCATGGCGACCGATCACCAGTCAAAGCCTACCCTACCGACCCGCACCAAGAGAACGACTGGCCACAAGGCTTTGGTCAGCTATCACAGGTATAATGATGTTGTTGTGATTAACTGCATGCAGGCTCGTTATGATGGAAATCATGATGATGATCTCCGTGTGTGTCTTTAGGTGGGGATGAGGCAGCACTACGAGCTGGGTCAGTTCCTGAGGAATCGATACAAAGGATTCCTCAACGAGTCCTATGACAGACACGAGGTGAGTGCGCTCCCCTCGCTCTCAGATCCCATGATGCATCGGCAGAACCCTCGCAGACAGACGATGATTCATTTTAGTGGTCAGGAGAAAGGGCCCCTCGCCGCGTTGGTGTTATACAGGGTTCCCGCTGGTGCTGGAATTCCTGAAACATGATGCATGATGGAAGTTTGAGAGAAGTTTTCCAGGAGGAGGCCTTATTTATTTTTGCACTTATTATCCAACACTTCTGGACCTGGCTTTAGTCTGTTTAAACAGGGTGTTTGGACTACATATTTAATGTGATATGTAAATAGATGGAAACTGCTCTGTCTGCAGATCTCAGTCCGGAGCACAGACTACGATCGCACACTGATGAGCGCAGAGGCCAACCTCGCAGGTCTGGACAGTGAACTCCTCTTCCTCCTGCCAGTGATTCCTCCATGTCAAGCACTTCTCTTCCTCATGCTGACAGTCTGACTCTTGTCATCCAGGTCTGTACCCCCCCAGTGGTCGACAAATCTTCACACCTGACCTGAAGTGGCAGCCAATACCTGTGCACACGGTGCCACAAAGTGAAGAGAGGGTACGTCCATGATGTGGTTTCATTGTCACACCCTGTTAGGATTCAGTGCACTTTGTCTCAACTGCTTTCTCTTTTTCTTTTTTAGCTTCTCTCTTATCCTCTTGGTGACTGCCCTCGCTACAAGCAGCTGATGAATGAAACCGAACACACAGAGGAATTTCTTAATGTGACCACTACATACCAGGTACAGTCTCTTTTCTCCTGTAGATTATACACAGCACCAAGATCAGGGCCAAAGCTATGTATGTTCAATATTTCTGGTGTGTAACGTGACATTGAAAGGATTTTAAATTCTTGAATTATGGTGAGGAAACACATTTGATATTTTAAAGCCTGATTCTGCCAGTTTCTAGCCAAAATGTTTTAAAATGATAGAATTAAAAAATATTTATATTTTGATGGTAAAAATGCTTCTCTCACCTCGTATTTCTCTTCAGGATATTATCAACCTGGTGAGGAACAAAACAGGACTGAATAAAACAAATGTGGAGTCAGTGTGGAGTGTGTATGACACACTCTTCTGTGAGGTGAGGACACACACACACAGACACAGACACACAGTGGTGTTTTCATGACTTAAGAGAACATTACATTGACTTACATTCATTCCCTGTACACTCAAACTAACCATAACCACTGCTAACTAAAATAACACAATAACCTAAACCTGACCCTACTCTGACCTGAAACCAAGCCATCGCTCTAAAAAGCAAAAATTCACACACGGGCACTCAGCGTAGTCGGTGATTCCCCACAATGTGACTGTACCATGAGGTTGATGTGAATAAACACCACGCAAAGATGCTCAGACACCAGCAGCAAAAACAGGAAGTTCAGAGCAGAAGTGGAAACAAAGTTTTGCTGTTTCGGTTGACTTTCTGTCTTGACTATAACAACATACATGTGTTGTCACCTTGAAGAAGTACTGCTCTGTCAGTGGCCAGGAAATGTTCAATAAAGCTTTGCTTTCACAAAAACTCTTGAGACATAATTTACAGAATTTAATGACGACATCATGATGACAATTTGTAACTTAACACTAAAGTGTACAAAATAGAATTGCATCAACAATTATATATACAGTATATGATATAAACAATCAACAAGGATTTTAAATAAAATTTTGGCAGGTTTTCAAGGCGTAGTAAGAAAACGTTTGAGGTGGGAAGAACTCAAGCAGAATAACAGTCTTACTATTACTTCTGTATTTCAAAAGAGTGTCCTGTTAATAAAGTCACAACTCAGGAAATGTCTGAGTTTCAACTGAGATTCTCACCCAGTTTATGCGTAAACTGATTGCATCTCATATGTGTTGGTTTTAGTCTTTGTCAGCATGTTGACATTTTGACAGACGAGCTGTTAGAGGAACAGGTCTGCACCGAGCAGCAGTTTCTGTCTTATATAATATACAAACGTCACTGCTTACATTTCAGCGTGGCTCAGACAAATCAATACTTTATCATGGTCAATTCAAGAAATCAGTATTTATAACTCCACATTTTTCACATTTTCAAGCTTAAAACTGGCTTTAAAACAGGCCAAGTACACACAAAATACAGTTTCAACTGTAAGACCATCAGGGACAGCTGGGTCACTGAGTGCAGCCACACAGTAATTAAGCAACCATGTGAGAGATGGGTCAGGAGGATCAGGCAGAGGACTGCTGACAAAGTGCTGTCAGACAGTTAGTTAAATTAACTGCGGCTTAATGAAAGCTTTTAGACGCTGTCAGAAGTTCTTCTCTTTGTCAACTTCGTCGCTGTGTTTGCTTTTAAGTCCCGTCACAATATGTCAGCTCCTGACTGGGTGACTCCTGCTGTTATGGAGAAGCTTCGAGTGCTCAAAGACTTTGGATTTCAGGTATGTGTAGTTTACTTTAGTTTTCCTCTCTCATGATGGTCTAAATGCCATTTAAAGGTGTTTTCGTGACACACCTGTTTAATTTTCACAGGTCATTTTCGGGGTCCACAAACAACAAGAAAAGAGCCGGCTGCAGGGAGGTATGTGTCTATAGTTCAACAAAATTTGACTACTTTACTGCAATAAATATTCATTTTTTAAAAGCCTGTAATTTCCTAACACAGCTGGGCACTGTGGTTTTTATCAAACTTTACTCAAACAGGAGTAAATAGTGCATAAGTGGACTATTTTCAGTGGCGGATGAATCCACATTTGATGCTCGGGTTGGGACTGAGTCAAAATAAACAACTGTGTGTGTGTGAATGAATGTGTCATCAGTGTGGCTCACTGATTTTAAAAGATTTTAGACAAAAATGGAGCTCTGACACAGAAGAGGAAGTTATATCAAACATAATGTTTGTTTCATTCATTGTTTGGTTTTTGGTCCTTGCATTGGATTTACTGACAATAGCAAAAACTTCTGTATCTTTTAAAAAAATATTTAAGATGTGGAATTTTAGATCTGCTGTTTTTCTTTCAGGTATCCTGTTGGGTGAAATAGTGAAGAATCTTTCCAACATGGCCGTCCCCGACCCGAAACTGAAGAGACTGAAACTGATGATGCTGTCAGCGGTGAGCTAGCTAACAAAATTAATATTATTTTATAATATTATTTTTTTATGAATAAAGTTTTTTATTACAAGTAGGTGATTCTTTAACTTTTCTTTTAATGTGTGTGTCTGTTTCACAGCATGACACCACTGTAGCCGCTCTGCAGGCCAGCTTGAATGTTTTTAATGGAAGACAGCCGCCATATGCCTCCTGTCAGATATTTGAGCTGTACAGGGAAGACAACGGGTAAGACACACAAGAGTAGCTGAAAACAGAAAAACGGGGGAAAAAGTGGAACAAATAACTGGTACTTTTATTTTGAAATTTAACACAGACCCACATTACGATAATTCCTCCATCTTTCTCTTTTTCTCCATCCAGCTCTGCTTCGGTGTCATTGTTATACCGAAACGACAGTATAGTGGAGCCCTACCCTCTGCAGCTCCCAGGCTGCTCCCTGCTCTGCCCTCTAGATGACTTTGTGAGAATTACAAAAGCCTCTATCTCAGATGACCGCGAGCAAGAGTGTCAAGTGCCTTCAGAGCACAGAGATAAAGGTGAACTTCACATACACACATTAAAAACTCATGCTATAAATAAAGGATTATGTCTGGTTTTGTCACCATTATCGCTCTTCTTTTTTCTCTCTGTCTTTCAGAAGTGATCATCAGTCTGGCGGTGTCCGGCTGTGTGCTCTTCCTCCTCGTCGTCCTCCTCCTCGGTGTCATTTTCTGGCAGAAGCAGCCGGTTGGCAGCCGGGGCTACCACCATGTGATCAACCAGGAAGGTGGAGAGGAATCCTGACAGAAGCACAAACTCCTCCCTCGGAGATCCACCAGCCTCGCGTCTTTGGATAGCAGCGATGACGATGAACTTTAAAACTCCTGAGTGACCTTTTCATTCGTTACGGGAATAAAGATGATCAGATTTTTGTCTTATGTTTGCTTTAAACGGCGGGTTTTCGTCCAATATGACACCATTTCTTTTGGGTCAGAGGGGAAGATGTAAGAAACATTTCAACTTAATATTTAACAGCTTTCAAAAACTGCTTCATCATCACTCTAAACCAACATGACTGGTGATGAGCAAGGTGCTGTTTGAGGGACCACGACTGATTTGTACATGGAGAAAACACAGCAGGGAAAACTCTTTGTACTTTATCAGTTTGTCATCTGCAGTCGCTGCTGTGCTGCCACGTCGTCTCATCTCAAACCAGCCAGATGAGTTCAGGATTTCAACAAGTACGACCCTCATGTCTGTGTGGAAAGACTTTTTAAACTGCGCTTTTATGGACTTGAATGATTGTGGGGGGGGAGAAGAAAATGGTGACAAAGATATGATTTTAAATGACGTCCTGTTGGTTTTTGAAATGTGATGGAAAATGGGGAGTGATTTTTTTTTTAAAGTAGCACAAATAAGATTTTACCTGATTACAGAAGATTTTCTTGTAATTAAAACTAGAAGTGTTCCAGTAATGAATCTTACTCCGGAACTTTTCAAAAGCCTTTGCAAGTTTGCCATGTAATCAGATTTAGTTTTTTCATGTGCAAGAATACATTTGTCTTGCATGTGTTTGTTTGTAATGGTAAAGTCGCGGGTACGTCCATGTGTCGGTTTGTGTGTGCACAGGCGTGTTTGTTCGTACCTGTGTGTCCTATGATTTGTGTACAGTGCGTAAGTGCTGGCTCACTCAGAGTCCTAATAACCGAGATGCCTTAAATCTTTTTAATAATGCATTCTTTTGTTCTGATTTAACACATATTTTTGTAGGATTTCATGTTTTTGATTTGAACTTGAATTTTGATTCATCAGAGCAGCAGCAGGGTGGTGCCACGACAGCAAGCATCCACCCACCGGCTGTCCTTTCACACAACACTCAAACAACCAGCTTTCACCTTTTATTAGGGCGGAAACCGGGTAAAATGGATGACTTTCTGCCTTTTGGGGTCAAGAATGAAATCAGTTTTTCAATCATATGAATCAACATCCATCAGTAACAGAATATGATTTTACTGTGAATATCTGGGATCTACACTGGAAACCTTCGCACTTTGTGTGTGTTTTTTTAAATCAGGCTGCCCAGTTTTCACAAGTTACTGTTGAATTTTAATTTGAACAATAACATGTTTTGTGTGCGAACCATTGTTAAATTCAGGACAGATATTGAATGCTTTTCCTGAAGTGGAATGAAAAAACAAACTGCATCTAAAACTTTCAGCCCATTTTTGAGAAAGGTGACAGTTTTATATCACAGAAGGTTTCTGTGTACGTTGTGAGTCTTTCAAAACAGAAACATATTACAAATAAGCTTAAATCATTTTTGTAGTTATGTGTTAAAATCATCATTCAGTCATTATCATGATATTCTCTGAAAAATAATTCACATTTGCAATATTCCAGAAATTATTAAGGTTATTTGAAGTAATATGAAGTATCGTGATCTCTCTCTGATGTGTCATTTCTCTTTCATGCTGTGGGAAATGAATGATCAGATGTTGACAATGTGTTGCTTGTAAATGTGTTTTTTTTGGGGTGGTGGAGGGGGGATCAATCAGTCATTGTGCATGTTGTTTGCAGATGTTCAGAGAAAAAAAACCCAGTCAGTAATACAGAGCTACTTGTGTAGCAGCAGCAGTCAGACCAGTCTAATAATAATTATTTTTCAGAGAAGACCAACTGCTTGGACCATTTATACGTGCTCACAGGTCAATTCCAGTAGCATTTTTACAATGTTAACACCAGGTTAAAATAAATCCACTAAACATTAAAAGTGATTTCATCTGTTTCAAAATGTGTCTAAAAACAAATGACTTGATGTCTTCATGCTTACAATTATATTTCTTGGTGCAGATGGTCTATATTCCACTAATTACTCCCTAGAATATGTCTCATAGAGAGCAGCTACAAAATTTGGCCGTGTTTTGAAGCAAGCTGGCCAGCTGCTTAATTCAAATGTTCCTCGTAAACTCATTAGCTGGTAAATTTCGGCCACATGACCTGCCGCTGAGTCGATTCTGTGCGTGGCGGTGGTGTTGTTTGATTTTTCTAATGCAGCGGGGATGCACTGATCACATTAGTCTGGGTTGTGTTTCTTGCAGAGCTGC
>JBAJHX010000011.1:7826517-7847328 GCA_037176925.1 Amniataba percoides | reverse complement strand
TGGTGTTGTTTGATTTTTCTAATGCAGCGGGGATGCACTGATCACATTAGTCTGGGTTGTGTTTCTTGCAGAGCTGCAGAGCTGCTGTGTAACGTGTGGATGAATCTTTCTGGCTGGTTTAGCACAAGAAAAGATTTTTCTCACCATTAGCGTGACAAATTCTGGTTCACTCTCGTCTTAAAAACAGTGCAGTAGGCCTTTATTTAAACATGGTAGTGCTTTCTTGCATACATCGTTAGTGATCTATCGCACAATAGGTTACATTCAATATGGCCACAGATAACAATCAGTAACATAAAACAATTACCTCTGCCTTCTTGTGGCAGATAAAGCAAATAAAATTTTTACAGAAATGAAATCACCTTGGAAAAAAGATAAGACACAGAGTTGTCGTACTCTGATGCAGGAGCATGCACTGCAGATGTTTTTCTGAAATAAGTGAACAGCTGGACCCAACACTTGTTTTCCTCTTGGTATCTCAGTGTCCTGTGAAACTTGTTAATATAAGCAATACCTTTTTGTTTTCTTGAACAAAGTCAAAAGTTTTCATGGTCATTTACAGATTGAGTTGAGGCGGCAGAAGTCTGTTTAAGTACCGCGGTGCAGGGTAGCATTTTCTCATTCAGTCCTGACAAATTGAGTTAGCACAGATGTACACACACACACAAATGTCCCATCAAAGTGAAATATTGCTTCCAGGCTGCAGTCTGTCATGAGATTCAAAAAATTAATGAGATTATGAATAACGACAGGAGAGAGGGGAAGTGAAAAAAATAAACTATAAAATCTATTAAATGATAAAAATGTATGTAAAAAACAATAAAACATATAAAAACAGAAACCCAAGAGAGAATAAAATCTAAAATCACACACATACCGACTCAAAATGTCACTTTACGCACATGGATTAAAAATCGATCAACTTGGAGACACACAAACAATCAAAAACATTTGAACTTGTGCAAAAATATTTTCCTTAAGGAATGAAACGATTAGATATGACACCATGTGATGGCACGCTGATAGTTCCTTTCTCAAAGGACAAATGTACAAATACAGAGAAGATTGTTGAGGAAAATACTCGAAACAAGTAGAAGGTGAAGTCCTACATTCAGGCCTACAGCCTTTTCTCTGAAGGTTTTCTAAGTGCAAAGTGTTGCCTCACAGCTCACAAAGGATCCGATTACAGTATTAGTTGTAGATTATTTTTGGCCGATAATATGTTTCAGAAATTTTTCCACCCTGTTTATGAACAACCCTGTTGTAAAGTTGAATGAAGATTTAAATGTGTCACTTTGATCTATGTTGTCCTGCTGCTGTCAGGTAGATCTGTGATGCACTTTTAACATTCAGCACCTCAACAGAGATGGGACTCTCCTCTTAGGTTTTCACTGTATCATTGATTTGGCTGCTGTTAAATATTTTTCCTCCAACAGTAGCAGTTCTTGTGACTGGGCAGACTTTAAGTTCAAGCCTCAGTCAGTCATTTAAGTCATCCGTCCCTCCACCTTTAATAAATGTGTTATTTTTTTCACACACTTGTGTGTCAACCAAGCTTGTGCCACTGAGACTGACATTAACAGCCATATGGCAGCTACATATTAAATTTCACGTATATTTTGCGGTTGTAAGCAGTTTATGTGGATGATCTTTGTGAACGTTGAGATAAATTGGTAGTTTGATGACAGTCAGTTATGAAGATTGTAAAAAGCTTATTTTACATGTAAGACTAAACAAAAGTCTTCAGCTTGTCAATCGTGCCAACAACGCTGTAAACAACTTTCCATCTCAGTGGCACCAACAACCACCAACAAGGTAACATTACCACATCTGTGATGGGTCTGTTTAGCTTACTGTGTTTTAATATCGATCAGTCTGTAAAACCTCCTCTTGCAACAACAGCTGATGGCAAATTAGCAACAGCTAATTCCTGTCAGAAAAGTGAGAAACACCATGAAATGTCTATTGTAGGTACATATTATTTGGCTTTCATGTTGGATGTTGAAAGCGATGAGCATCTGGTCCCTGATAAATCCAGTCTCAGAATCTGACCAAAACATTTAATGGAAAAAGCTTGGTAATAGCAGTCTTAGTGCCAATATTGGTCCGTATTCTGCACTTGCTTTCATTCTGGTGCCATTTAAAGACACTTGAGTCCTTAAAATAAGCAGTCAGTCATGGAACAGCAACTTCCCAGCTGCTGATGCTGCACATTTCTCTGGAATAATTTGGTGGAGCAATGTTTAAGGCCCAACCTGCTCCGGAGCAATGGTTCTGAATATCACTCAGAAGAAGATGGGGAAGCAAAACGGTGCCAAAAACACAGGAAACTGTTCTTTAAAGAAGCCCGCTCAGTTCTGCGGGGTGCAGAAATAGGTTTGCGACCCACAGTAATAATTCTGCGGTGTGGAATAGAAGTTACTGTGATGATGGTGGTGGTAGTTGTTGTTCTGCGGGGTGGAGTAGTAGTTGTGATGGTGGTGGTTGTGGCTCTGAACGTTTCCGTAGGCGAACAGGAGGGGGGCCGTGGAGGACGGTGGCTGCTGGGCGGACGCGACGCCCGCTGTCAGAGTCCCGTTGCGTTGGATGGAGCCGTACCAGCTGGATGTGCCCAGCTGGGGGGTGGTAGAGAGGAGACTGAGGGAGAAGAAGAAGGAAGGAAAAGAGAAAAATCATCAATCACGCTAAAAGGGCACTGATTGAAGTTCAACTGCTATGCAGATGATGCCAGACTGTATTTGTCTGTCTGTCCCCACCTGGCCCGATCAGTCCGACTAGTAATGCTTCTGGACAGGTCGTCGTCACTGTCATACCGCCGAGGGTTGTCAAAGAAATAAGCTCTGGAGCTGAAACTGTGGCTGTTGATCATCCCTCCTGGAGCCTGGAGAGATACGGAGATAGTCAAGCTTGGTTGTAGTTTACAGGTCTGAGGTCAATAAGACAGGTCAAATAGATTTGTACGTTTAATATGTTTTTTTTCCTTTTTTTTTACCAGGTTTTGGTTGGGTCTCTGGACTCTGAAGAAAACCACCACTAAGCTCGTAGGTAGCAGCTCCCAGAAGAAGAGAATGATCCCAAAAACGATGTAGGCTTCGCCGCTGATCTCCTGCACATCGGCCTGTCACACAGAGACAAACAGGGAACAGATTTACATTCATTCTGCCTGGCTTCTGAACACACGAAACAACGGAACAAACAGAAAGCAGTGGACATCATAAACTGGTAGGTGTGCCTCTTTATCTTGAGAGAGTAAATGTTTTTTACTTTTTCCAAAGGTTTGTTGGTTTTTCAGATAGTTTACACAGTGATTTTACTGTTGACTTATTCTGTGCACTTGACATCTATTGCGTGTCTGCCCATCATGGACAGAGGGAGTCATGTGTTGTACAGAGTATAAAGCTCCTCTTAAGTAAAATTAGTTTGGATTTGAATGCAGCTGGAAATAAAATCATTGCAGACTACAATTCCAAAGAAAGATGCATAACAAAGTGGTAATAATTACAATTTCAAACAACTTAATGATGCAAAAGTGCACTTCAAATATGCATGTGCACTTCTTAGCATGGTGTAAACTAAAAATATACTATAGGTAGAACTTAAATGAGTGACGAGCTTGGTGCACACACTCATTTACTCACACACTCAAGAACAAGACAGAAAATTATTGAGACATTGGATTGACAGATGGACTACAGACAGATTAAAGAAATCATTTGTAATGTCAGATTATACCCACACACACACACACACACAGAGAGTAGATGTCTGTTGTCGTGTATCATGTCCAGCAAATGCACACAACACATGCAACACACACACACAACACACACACATTTAAAATGGACTGTCTGTCTCGAGGCCTGAGCACTGATGTAGGTCAGGACACACAGACACACATGGTTATTTATAGCTAAACAAAGCCCTTTACCCCACTGAGCATTGCTTTCCCAAATCTCCTAAGATGGATTGGCCACACACACACACACAAACACATGCATACACACTTTGGTTTCTAGCTAAATGACGGCTCATTTTCTGTCTTTAAAGGAACGCTCGGGGCTCAGCACCTGATCAGAAACGCTGTACCAGCCGTAGTTGAAGGGGCTGGGCCGGTCCTGCGGCGACAGGGCCACCACCACCAGGTTGTAACAGGCTCTGGACGTGTAGAGCAGAATCACCACAGCTCCTATGGCCGTGGCTTGGCACACCGACGTACCCTGGAGGAAGAGTTAGTGCGCTTATTACAAGCTCACGCTCACACATCAGCCAGCTCCTGGCCTGTAATTGAATGTCAGATATGGGCCACAGATGCGCCCCACCAATGTGACTGAAGCCTCTGTGTGACCAAAATGACAGACCCTGGAGCGCGAATTGAGTTTTGAGGGACATACATTTAAGCATTAGTCTACGTCATGAGTCACCATCACTGCCGGTGCTGGTGGGTATTGTTTGAAAAGGTAAATAGACGGGTTTCCAAGTGATGTGGAGTGGAGGAGAAAAATCTGAAATAGACGTGCAAAATGTTTTTTCATGCTCATGTGTGGCTGATAAATGATACTGACTAAATCCTGTATTAACACAATTGGTTTTGAATGAAGCCTCATCTCTGTACCGCAGTCATCACATGAGGAGTGAAGACTATATAATATAAGGTATCATGAAACTGTAGCATCATATTTTTAATTAGCTACATCTTTATTTAATGGTCTTAAGAGTTTCTACTTCAAAATAATTCAATCATTTCAACACAATTAGAGAAACACAATTAAAATGCTGTTTTAAATAAGCAAAGTGTTTTTATTTCCTACCTTGGATTCAAGGTAAACGTTGGCAGAGGACATCTTGGCGATCTTGAAGATGCACACGGCCAGCGAGACGGCACACAGGACAAACAGACTGTCGTTGATCAAGACCCGGGCCAGGACTGCATGTCTGATACCGCCATCGCTGGAGACGAAAAGGTCAAACGCTTCAGGAAATCAAGTCTGCCTGGGCTAAATGTGACATTATTGACAGCTGTACCGGGAAGCAGTTCTATTAATGGTGTTTTTGTTGTTTACCTCGGTGACTCAGAGCGCTCCAGAGCTCCTTGCACCAACAGCGCACAAGTTAGATTCACCACCAGAAAAAACACACTGAGACACAGGAAGAACAAACGCAGAGGAACCCTGGAGAGAGAGAGAGGGGGGAAAACACAGACGCAGAGTGAGAGGACGGCCCAAAATAAAGGTGACTTACTCATAAACAACAACTGATTAAAATGCATGGAGTCGAAGCTGCAAACCAACTGTGTGTGTGTGTGTGAGAGAGAGAGAGAGAGAGAGAGAGAAGAAAGGAAAAGAAAGAGGGTCTAGTTGAGAGGAAGGAACCTGACGACTGTTAAAATCCCAACCACAGTCTGAATGTCTTTATTTAACGGAACAGGAAGAAAAGATTACATCTTGTTATTAGGTTTAGACCCATGTAATTGTATAAAAAACCAACAAAGTCACAGAGCAGACTTACTTGTATTTGGTCAGCTCTGGGGAGTACTTGGCTTTGGCCTTGAACATCACCTAAACAAAGAAAAGTACAAGAATATCATCACATGTACGTACATTTCCATACATTAATATCATCCTATGACTCGTCTGTTTTTATAATGTTTTAACAAAGAGCAGTTTCTACAGAAGCAAATAAGAAAGTCCACAAAATATAATAAATACGATCAGTAAAGTATGTGAGGATCAGACAGAAGGAAAGCGAAGGAGATAGTCATGGTCAGTGCATTTTAGGAGAGGAGTGTGAACTTAACAGAGCCTGAGGAGATTCTTGTGTAGCAGAGGGGTACACACACACACACACACACACAGAGGGCAAAACAAAAATACACATGACCTAATAGTATGTGCACTCAGACTTCTGTATGTTTGAGGATTTACTATGAAGCCCAATTAATTTACACATCTGATTGCTTCATGCTTTAATGGTTTTGATAATCACAAGAAAATTAACTGAGTACATTTATCTTTATGAGTACAGCAAAATCAACATCTGACAAATCTCTATCATCTTATATTACATGTGATCATAATGCCCAGTCCTTATTGCAGATAAGCCGGGGATTTTAGCATTTAGATTACTCTGTGTTTACATTTAATGCCTTATGCAAATACAGTTTCCCTTGAAAGATCTGGCTACATGTAAAAGGCCAAAGAACCAAACTGTGTGAAGGGAGCACCATCATACAATCATACAACCAAACAACATCTAATATAAATAATCAAAAGAGCACATCTACAGTAAATATCACAGCAACAAAATTCATAAAGCTGAATTTATTATTTGTGAGTGTGTCTTCATAAATACACATCTATGACATTCAGATTTACTACATACAGAAAGAGTACAGCTTAAATTTGGAATAAACTGAAGCAGGCATGCAACAACTCATTAAATTGCTCATTTGTCCAACCAGAATACAAAACAAAAAGAAACAAATTAATCTTAAATAATATAAAAACATTTAAAAAGCAGCTAATCCTTTATTTTGTGTTGGTCTGCAAAATTAATCGACTTCTTTCTGCAGTAAATTGAAGCACTGGGTATTTAGCACGAGCAGCTTTAGCAGCTTAGGCCTGACAGATAATGAAAAGAGTAAAACCTAAATATGTCAAATTTCATTAAGTGTCCAAAGACAAAGATGTTACAGTCCTCCACACGCTGCATCTGCATCTCTCCCTCTAAACACTCACGTATCTGCCAACATGTTATCAGCAGCGACCTTCAAAAAACATCAAACTGTGCACAAGTCCAATTTAAGTGTACAAAAGCCAGGACGCTGGCCTCCGCTGATCCAGGTCACTTCCTGCTTTTAAAATGCTTTAACAAAATGTAGGTAAGAGGTTCAAGCATGCAGACGCACACAAAAACAAGTCTGAATGGTCTCCTATCTGTCAGACTCTAATCATCAATGATAATGATTCATTTTTGATATTATATGATCGGTGCCGTGCCCACAGAGGTCTTGAAAATTGCTCAACATGGTCAACACTGCGTTTAAACACACGAGAACATAAACAGTCAGCCTTTTGTGTGAGAATGTAGGCCAGACGGAGGTAATTTGTAACCTAGAAATGAAGCAACAGGCCAAGAACGCTGCCGGATTACATATTTCATGAACTACTGTGTGTGTGTGTGTGTGTGTGTGTGTGTGTGTGTTGGTATACCTCAAAATTAAAAATGAAGTGCAGAGTAAGATTAACTACTGATGAAGCGAACATTGTATTTTCTTTCGTGGGACAGAAGTAAAAATGTAATAAGGGGGAAGTAACTTGCAGGTCATGGCTGACTCGTCAGAAAATGTAAAGTATTTCCACATGTGTGTGTGTGTCAGGCGACAGACTGTGTCACGCTGGCATGATGTTATATCAGCTTCCTGCTCGCTGTGCTTCTTTCTGTGAATTCTACATTAAACGGCGCTCTTGTGGGAACGGTGGCGTGACATTGTTCGAACAAATTATTAGTCATACGGAGCTAAAAGACTTTTACGTCGAGCACTTAAACTCTGAGCAACTGAAAAATGGAGACGCTTTTCATATTTGTCAGTTAGAGGTGAAATAATTAGTCAGTAAATCGACTGGTTGATGTAGAGACTTTTAATCAGCAACTCTTTTGATAACTGATTAATCAAGGAAATGCTACTAATACCCACTTTGATCAATGAGTAAGGACACTTCCAGTCACCCCTGCGTTAATTAAAACGGCTTGTGTCCCCTTTCAGCGAAGCAATGTTAGGTGCAAACTGTTAATCACAAATTAATCTTGATTCGTTAAAAGGTGTGTCCACATTATAGTTGCATTATCAGATCAGCACTCTGAGGCTCCCTAAAACTCCAAATTAACAAATGACTGCATGCATTCATTGATTTTTGTGTCCGCTTAACATAATAATGACATATTATTAGCTTCTTAATGGAGAACGTGTTCGTAAACAGTGGCTCGTTCACGCCTCCAGTAGATAGAGAGGATCATTAGTATTCACTTGGAGTCTCGTTTGTGTGGACCTCATGAATCTGAGTTAGTGTAAATAGACAATTAGAGCTGCTCTGCACCCATCTTGCTTGACCACTTTGATATTCTACCTCACTAAAGATGCATTGAGGCCTGCAGTGTTGATCGAATGGGTCGCAGTCTGGCACATGAGCCCTGCAGCAGGATGGTCAAAGTCTCCACTGTGGGAGAGAAAGTATGAATCTGATGTATCACTCAGGTCTGACCCGGCGAGACATGAGACCACGAGCAGGAAATGTTTGTCCATCAGGCCGTCGCGTGGTTTTCCATTAAAGATATAGACGCATATTTTAAACCTGTAATGATAGTTTTGCCGCTTAAATGCAAATAAGTAGGACGTTCGGTTTTACTGGAGTGAAGTTTGTACGCTTTAACTTGTCGCACATCAGCTGATGGCCGCAATGTTTATTCAGCAGTCATATGACACCGTTGGCTTCATTACTCAACCTCCACTCAGCCAGTTGGATGAGCTTCCTTTCCCCTCACGCTCCAGCGCGCGGCTGAGACGCTCACTGGGTTTTCCTGGGACGTGGTGATGGAGAGACTCCACAAAGAGCGTAGGTGTCTGAAACAAACAGGTCTTTGACATTTGGAGTGGGCAGGCGTCGAACAACTGTTGCTGGCCAGCTGTGTCCCCCTTTCTCTTTCACACATCTTTTTCAAAGACACAGCGCTGACTTTAGCCACTTATTGAGTAAAACGCATCAGTGGAGGATGGGACGTTGGAGATCTTAACATCTCTCACCCCGGGACATGAGCTGTGTCAATCTGCAGAGCTTTCAAATCAACCGCAACCTAAGAAGAAAAAAATAAAAGGTCCTGGACAGTTTTGAAGTATGTAGGCCGATGGTGGCCACAGGCACAACATTTCTCCATTTGAGACGGAAGAAATGTTGGTTATAGAGGCCTCACAGGCAGAAATGTACAGTTTAAAGTGAGTTTTCTGGGGAATCAGTTGTTAAACACTTAACTTGCTTAAAGAAAACATCATTAGGGGAGAAACTTATTCGCCTCTTTACTTGTCTGTCCACTGACGCAGGGTGCATCTAGCGTAGCTTAGCATAAAGACTGGAAACAAGGGGAAACAGCTAGTCTGACACGAACTTTCCAACTTGCCTCTAAAATTCACTCACTAGCTTGCTGTATTTCTCTCCTCTGGTTCAAAAACTAATTCATAAAGTGTTTTACATGGGGATGTGGGCAGGACTATTTTTTGTCCAGGTGCATCTTCCAGGGAGTCCCTGTTGATTGCCGTAGTGACTCAGTGTTGATATAATGTTCAATTATTCCCTCAAGGTTGTGTGTTATTTTCCAGATAACCCAACACTGCTTTGACAAGTCGACGTAATCCTCCATCTAAGCGAATACACCCACCCAGATAAGGGGCTGCAACCGACAGCTGCATTTATTGATGATTCATCTGTTCTGCTGATGTGTTTTCAAAAATGAATTAAGCCCAAGGTGACTCTCCAGATTGCTTGTTTTGTTTAACAACAGTCTATAACCAAAATGTATTCAGCTTGCAAATGACATCACACTGATCATCAATCATCCCAATAGTTGTTTAATTTAGTCTTTAACATCAAGTGTTCAGCTGTGATTTTACCTATTATGGCTGAAGTCTCATGGGAGGTGTAGTTTTATTCTGATAGATGGTCTTTGAAATTTGCTAAAATAACCACTAACTGCAAACAAAACGTGTTAAAATCAGTGTGACAGTGACTCAGTGTTGCTAAAGTGGCACCCTCTCTAATGAAAGTTTGTGCAGCCATCCCTGGAGATGAAGAAAAAAGAAAAACAACAGAGTGGGAATAACTGCACCATTTGTTTGCATGGATGTCAAACTGGGAGTTTAATGTGGAATCAAATGAACACAATGAAGCAAAAAAAAAATGCAATGTCAGGTTATTGTGAATTCAGGTCACACACACTGTGCAGTCCTACCTGTGTGAAGTAGAGGTTGAGCAGGCAGAGGGTGAAGAACTGCAGGCAGACGGGGCAGCAGTAGAGCAGCCAGTAGGCCAGAGGCTGCAGCTGGTTGGCCTGCACCACATTTTTAAAGTAGAAGGAGAAGAGGGTCGTCCTGAGCGCTGCCCACAGCAGGCACAGGAACAGAAACACGCTCTGGTAGCTGAAGCGCTTGTGTCCGTAGTGCAGGATGAGCCACAGCTGCAGGTACACGAAGGCGAACAGGAAGGAGTAGAGGACGGTGTAGACGGCGGTCACACTCAGCTCCAGCGTCGGGGAGACGTGGGACTGACCGAGCGACGTAAACAAACGGAGCTCCTCTCCTGCTGCGAACATCTCCACGGGATGGAGGAGGAGGAAGGGAAGAGAAAGACTAGACCTGGGTCAGACCTGGGCTCAGCTGGCCCTGGGTGACAAAAAGACGAGGGTGCTCAGGGGAGAAATTGCGATAAAAGCAGTTTATTCCGAAAAGAAGTGGCATAATGAAACTGCGCAGCGGGTTAAACGCGATTTTTTTTATTATTCTTGTTTTAAAAAAGCAGAAAAGCGCTTGGTTAAAAATAAAAGGGAAGAAAACAAGAGAAGGTCCCCCGTCTGTGATTCTCTGCAAAGCTGTTCTCTGCAAAAAACAACTTAAGGGGGGGAAACCTCCAGATCAGCTGTGATGCAGATTTAGACCCGCCCCCCCTGCTCTCAGATGAAACAGAAATTAGCGCTCAGGTGGCGGCCATTTTGGCTCCGGAATATGCTGGCCCTAATGAGTAACAGCTGAGTATGGAGCCAGAGAATCAGGACAGTTTCACACAGAAAGCTCCACAAAAAAACACACGCCCACTTCCCCCTCCTCCCCACCTCATTGGTTAGCCCCGTCGCCCAGCCTCCACAGTCTCCCCACTCAATTGGTTTGTGATGATGTCAGCTGCCGCAGTGCCCGCCCCCTTACCAGCTTCTGATTGGTCGTTTGTTTAAGCCCAAACTGCTTCCGTCCCCTCATTGGCTCTGGATAGCACGTGGGCGTCTCTCGCAGAGAGCGAGGCATCAAAACAAGTTTCGGACGCTGACGTCAAGTTAGCGGAAAAGCGCCGTTCGCTGAAAAGTGGAGTTGCCTTTAAAATAAAAGCATTAAATGTTGGGGAAGAAGGAATAGCAAGGTTAGGGGGGAAAAAATTGAACAAATACAAAACTTATATCCTCACATCAATAAGGTTTTTTTAAGTACTGCTTTTGTGCTATTTTTACTCGGCAGTATGGGCTATTCACAAAGGATTTTTCATTTGAGGATTTTATTTCGAAATAATAACAGGAAGTCTGTGTAGCTAGGAGACCGTGTGGCGAAAGATGGAGCCCCACTCATTAGTCAAACTTAACTGTGCAGCTTGACCAAAAATAGTGTTACACAGCTTTATTTTGACTGTGGTCTGATGTTACATTATTCACTTAGACATGGCGACGTGTGTTTTCTAAATTTACAGGCGTTAGGGTCAGCTGGCAACATAAACTAGAGCAGAAGGGCACATTTTTGGACGGGATTTTAGTCGCAGGACAAGCTAGTGTTCATTAGCAACACCGTGATGCCTTTACTTAACTTTACCTCTGATTTAACTGTGGTTAGCAACATTTGTGCCACCTGGAAAGACAAAAGCTGAACCCCAATACCTCCATTTTCTCAGGTAAAACTCAGCTTCCATCATTGTTCTCGCTGTTCTTCCTGCAGATTTTCCTCCATCCGTGATTTTTTCTCCCCACAGAGAGCCTGGCCTCCATCATGTGGCTGTGTTTTGCTGTGCTTCTGCTTTGGATGAGGTCTGGAGGATGCACGGAGAAAGCCAACACATCAGACCTGATTGAATATACGGCTGCCGACTTTTATGAGAAGCTGCATTCAGGGAAGATGATGTTCATCTATTTCGAGCATCAAGGTAGGCTGATCGCTTAACACCAATGCAAACAAGTAAAGTAATTCAATGCAACACTTTAAATATTCATCTTTGCATAGACTTAAGTTTGCATCCAGCAACATATAAGTCAGGTGATAGGACAATATAATCCTTTTGTGAGGGGTTATCCGTAGGGTGTTTCTTTCAGATGATTATTAAAAGCGAAAACTTCAAGATGGCAGCAACATTTTACAGCCTGTGTCTCTCTGTCCTCAGTCTCTCCCACCATCTCGCTCTTCTTGGTGGAGCTGGAGAAGTCAGCGGAGGCTCTACAGGATTATGGGGTGCTGGTCGGAAAGGTAACTTTATGTATAGGCCTCTCTTGGGACTGTACGTTTGTGCTCCACCCATCATAGAAGTCAATGTTTAAGATGTGGACACATGATGCAGGGATGGTTGGACGCTGAAGTGGTTGTGAAATACCCTGTTTTTGTTGTTGGTTTGCCCTTTTAGGTCAACTGCAATAAAGAGGTGGTTCGCTCATACTGCACAGAGGAAAGGATGGTGCACACAGCGTTTCTCTTCAGGTGAGGTGTGCAGACATGAATTCAGTGTTGGTTAATCATTAAATGCAACAACACGCGTGGAGAGTATAACAAAATCATTAAGGATTGTATACGCTATAATCTTTCCCTTCTTTTTTATTTCACATTAATGCAACAGCCTCAGAATCAAGTTAAACTTGCACAGTACTGCACTGTGGTAATGAGAGCAGTTGATTGTATTGTCATAATGGACATACAGGTATTTGACATCTCTCTCTGCCTGTCGCTCTGTCAGGGGCGGTAAAGAGTTCCTGGGTTTTGATCTGGACACTGTGTTTGACGTCAACTCAATAGTCTCTGAAGTTCTGTTGTAAGTAAGCAACCTGTCCTCACTTCTAATGACTGAACTTTTAACTAATTAAACTACATGAGATTTTATTTGAAAAGGTTGAAAAGTATTAAGATGGACAGACAATTTTTTTGCTTTGAATAACACCAGATTTATCTTTACTGACTTTCTCTTCCAGTGCCATTCTACGTGAAGAGGTCAAGTACGTCCACACAGACACGGACCTCCTGGCCATGGAGAAGGCAGCCAGAGGGAGGAAAGATATTGTGCTGGGTTACGTCCGCAGTCTGGGAACACAAGGTATGGAAGAGAATGAGACAGATTTACAGAAACAGCTGTTGATGAAAGTGAGAGTTTAAGCAGTTGCGTGTTTGTGACTTTCTCAAAGTCAAAATGTCAGACTGTCATATGTCAGGACATTATCTGATTTATTTATTAGCTGATTTATTTAAGAACTCATTAATTAACTAATGGATTGTGCTGTGTAAGGTGGTGACCCCTGACTGTAACACAGATTGCCTGACTGAGTGATTGACTTGAATGACCAATCAAATTAATTGTGTTGTTTCTACTGATTGTATTACTTAAGAGCACAGATCGATGATGGAGACAGCGTATGTGTACGGATCCAAATACCAGTTCATCCTCATAACTGGAGGCCCAGTCCTAAAACACTTAGGGTAAGTTTGTTTTCTTTATCTTTTTCTTTTCTCTGACATGAATCTTATGAAAGGGCACGGCTTATTGTAAGCAACGCTGAATGAGCCTGACAAACCGGATCAGGATTAATGGCAACACAGAGACAAAGAGACCAGCACATATTAAACCTATAACCCAGAGCATGAAGTATTGCAGCAAAAAAAAACTATCCTTTTTCAGTATTTTTGGAAAATTACTGACAGAGAATGTACAAGATGACATTAAAACATTGTTTTTCTAGAGTTTTCTGGAGTAAGTTGTCAGTTTGATTGCGCTTCTTGGGTTTTACAAGTGACATAACAGCCTCCATATGGTGAAGAACTCGGGGCTCAGCTGGCTGTTTGCCCAAAATGTATTTTTAATAGGAAGACTGGCTCTTAGATTTTATTATAGTAACATTTAAATGGAGGACACATGCAGAAAAGTGTGTTTATGAGCACACACAGAAAAGGTACAAGTTCAAAATGTGATAAATTTAAATGATAAATGTTGTGGTAAACATCCTCTGCAGATTTATTTGTGTTCACAGTGCAGCAGTAAAGAGGAACCTCTAGGGAGAAGCTTTACAGAAAACACTGTAAGTCTGTAAGTTTGACTGTTACTGTGGTTCAGCCTGAGGTGAAACTAAGTCCAAAAAAATAGGGCCAAGTCAGCCTGGAAGCATCCATGATAAGTTAGGTCAGACTAGGGATGAAGACATGGACGATGAAAGCAACTTCAAAACATCAAAAACGCATTATGGCAGTTGTTTAGTTTTAATTTAAGTGGTGATGTTAATGCAGTCCACACACTTTATTGTGTTCTCTCTCTCTCTCTTTCTCTCTCTCTTTTTTCTCTGTCTTTCAGTGTTGATGAGTTGTCTCACACGTCTCGAGTGTGGTTCCTCCACTGTCGAGTTCACAGTGGGCCCGTGACCCCGATCGCCTCTGAGCGCTGCCCCCTGACTCGTATGAGGAAACCGCTCTCCACCCTCAGCCTCCACACCTTCCTGCAGCTCATGGAGGCTCCACTAGTGGTGAGCAGGGTGGAAATACAGATCCGCCGTATTTATATTTCTATATATTTTAAGTTATGACAAGAGCTGAAGCCATTTGTTTATTGATCAACATTCTTTTTGCTGTCTGACCTCTTAAAACAGAGCATCTGCTTTTGGCTCCTTGTCACTGTTTGCACATGTCTGTTACTTATAAAAGAAAATAAATCAGAAACCATAAATACAGTTTGGTGCAGCAGTGATATGTTTTTTTTTGTTTTTGTTTTATTGTTGATAATTTATTGACCTCTTAGATTTGCCCTGTGACCCCAAGGTTGAGAATCACTGAGTCAGTCGATCAACTTGGGGTGATAAAGATGACTCATTAGTTTATTCATTTTTGTTAAGACTGTATTGACCAACAATACGTATGTACCATTTCTCATTATATTTAATTCTCACCACAAGAGGGTGTGCTTCATCTTTATAATTCAGAAAGATTACAGGTTCAATATAATTTGAATTTATATTGGAGAGGAGTATTTTTTTGTATTTCTTTTTATAGCACTTAATTTTTATTTAAAAATGTATTTGATTTTATTTGGTCTGCCTTGTTTGTCCAGAAGTGGCAGTAATTACAAACAATTTGACATTGTTTTGCAATGCCATTTATTTCATAAGGACAGGCAGTAAGTATATTTCAAGTATATTTGTATGCCTCCTTTAGGAGAGAATCTACAATAGAGAGCTGACAAGAAATGAAGTGAGAGAAAGTGAATATAATGTGTTAATTTGGGTTTATCGTTTTGTCTCTTCTCTGCCAGTCTGAAGTTTATGATGACCCCTCCTCAGTCCTGCCCCCTCAGTTCCCCTACCAGCAGACTCCCCAGGTCTTTCTGTTCTCTCGCCCGGCAACAGAGCACCTGGACCGCGACACGGCCTCCTCTCTGGCCTGGCAGCTGCGTGGCCTCGCCCTGCTGGTGCTGGTACACCGGTAAGTTCATTTTAATATAATGACATTTTTGAGACATTACAGACATCATGCTGTATTTTTCCTATTATAGCTTTTTTTATTATTATTTTTGTTTTCTACCTGTATTTGATCCTAAAAATATGCCTGTTTTATTTTGCATCTTTCTTTTACTGGATTTTATTCTTTATTTTCTAAGAAAATATAGACTAAATATACCTTTATTACTGTGTGTTATCAGACAGAGTCCTGCAGTGAAAACCCCTGATGAATATAATGCTGCTTACAGGCTGCCTGAGAAGGTGTGACTGTCACAAACATACATTCAAAATAAGATTACATTTATTTTTTACTCATGTGAGTTTCAGCTTTTGTGTTTCTTTGTACCTCAAGAGTTCAGAGGTGAAGTATTTGACATTACACAGCCTTGATGAGGTGTTGGAGCTCTTCACAAATCCAGAGAAAGAAGAGGAGGAGGAAGAAGAGGAGGATGAGGACGGCGGGATGGAGGGGGATGATGAGGAGGACTCACATTTTGGTATGTAGTAAAATGGAGAAAATGAAACAGTAGAAGGGTTAGAGTGGAGGAGGAGAGGTGAGAAAGTGAGCATGTATTGATGGCTTTATGTGTCTGTCTGTAGGCAAGCTGGATGATGAAATTGCAGCGTCTGTCTACGAAAATCGAGGCAACTTGCTGGACATGGACTCAATTACCCAACTAACCTCTGACAGCTTCCATGCTGCAATAGCTCAGAGCAGCCTGACAGTGGCGCTCTTCTACCTCAAATGTAAGAAGCTCACCTTGCTGTTATGTATAAGAGAAGAAAATATAAATGTGGATGTTCCCCACTTGTAATTTCTCCTTTTCTCCACCAGGGGATGCTGTTTCAATGGCTTTTCTCAGCTCCTTCCTTGAAGTTGCAGACAGACTTTCAGGTAAACATTTTATTTTTATTTATCTAGATTTCTGAGATCCTTTTATGTAAGACAGTGGGCATTTAGTTGTTTTTGATTAATAGATAGATAAAAGGGAGAAGTAAAAATCTATCTGAGAAGCTTTGATATGACCTGATTTACTGAATCATTTCAGATTCTGAGGTCCAGATGAGTGCTGTCGACTGTGGCGAGTGGACCGACCTCTGTGCTGCTCAGGCAGGTGGCTCTCTCCCCATCCCGTTCCAGCCAATCACAGCCTTTCCCAGTGTCTTGCTGCTCCGCCCCGAGCAGTCGGCCCAGCGCTACAGAGGCATGCTGGGTACTGAGGCCCTGCATCGCTTCATTACACTGTAAGAGGTTTTTTAAGGATCCACAGACATGAATGTGTCTTTGAAATGATAAATTATGGTCATTAAATTGTCACAAACAATCATCAACAATGCAAATTATAAAGGCAATTAGAACAAACAAATAACCAATAACAGGAAAGGTAATTAGTTTGTGGTAATTTTATACCTGAGGGATGAAGATGTGATGTGGGCTTCTGTTAGACCAAGAATGTCTAATAAAAATCCCAATCTAGTCGATGTATATGACAAAGAGAGTGAAGGAAAGACCTAATAAACTTAAATGTCCCTGTAGGGATGTTTGTCTTGAATGTCATTACAACTGCACCAAGTACGTAAAATTACATAAGAACAGCAACCAGTGGCCATTTAATAGATTCAGCCAATTATAAATGATTGATGCAAAGAAAATAAGATAATAAGGCTCATCAGATTAGTCAGATGTTTGCATTGCTAGTGATATCTATCTTATCTACACTACTACAAATAAACACACACAGGAAACACTTCTCAATGAGGTTGCCCACATGTCAACATGCTTCCCCTGAAACAGCAGCACAGTATGAATCCACGCTGGGAAGCTTTTACAAATGTATTTGTTATCGGTCAGAATCTAAGAGTCATTGCATATATTGATGTGCAGTCATGTATTCCATAACTCAGGAGAGATTTCACGTCCTGTAATCGCCCGCAGACTTCAATCCATGCTTTTATTTCATCATGTCTTGACTGAGGAGTATCTCTTCGTTGCAGAATCAGACCAATCAGACCAAAATGTCGTAGCATTTCTCTCAGAATATCTTTTTCTCTGAGCCCTCAACCTCTATCAGATCGTCTACACGCTACAGGCCGCAAATCCAGTTAATGTTTGATAAGTGGTTAAGAAATAAAACATTTCTATATGTACGATGCGATGTCAACAGTCTTATCTGTGTCTGTTTGTATGAACATGCTTATCTGTCTGTCCTTTAACCAGGAGCCGCCCAGCTTCTGCTATGCCACTGTCCACCCAAGAGGAAGTCACATCGTTCCTTCAGGAAGTGCCTCACCCCGAGCTTGCAGGCTATAAGCCCCACCGCGTACTGGGACTATTTAAGACACAAATACATGCAGGTAGGTGGCTCAAACTGCGTGTGTGCATGTTATTATGAATGAAAAAAACAGCAACCGTGCTTTGCTGAAACAAAGGGTTGCCAACTATTTACCATCATGAGGTAAACAGTGGAAATATGGCGCTCATGTTATGAAGTAGCCTACCAAGAATGTGTGCCGGGACATGCTGGATTGGCCACAGTGGTGTCTTGCTAGATGACATCATGTTGTGGTCTGGCAAAAGATTCAACTAGACTGTGTTGATGGGCTGGTTCTGTTTAAATGAATGACAGAGCTGCATTATTCACAGTGTGAAATTAAATAAAATAGTTAACACTGGACAGACCAGGTCACTTAAAAAGAGTGTGTTAACATTTCCACTTTCCAAAATGTCCATTTATGACCTACTCCCTTTACAGACCACTATTTGTCTTCCTTCTGTAACATCATATGAGGATGTGTTAATGTTTCTGCCTCTGCAGGTGTGTCACTGTTTACTGAAGCTGCAAAGTCGTTGAGAGGAGAAGCGCTGACCGGGCTGCTGACAGACGGGCTGGCACAGGAATGGTAACGACTCTAAATTAATTCCCGTCATTCCTGCTTCAAGGTTGTCCCAGAAAAACACCTTTTTTGAGTGTTTCTCTTAAGCTCCCATGTCTGAGTTTGAAGTTGTAATTCACGAGTGTTTCTTCAAGTGTTTTTGTGTGGATCTGAGCAGAAAGGGTGCATTTTCTCTATAAGATGCATTTTCAGCAGCACTCAAAGGTGGTAGGAGAGTCATTGATTGTGAAACAAAGATTGTCACACTATGATTTAAGTCTAAGATGTTCCTCTGTCAGTAAATAGTCTTACAAAATACCTATATTTATGACCTTCGGTGTTAAATATTTGGCCATGTTTTTTTCTTTTCACCATATAATTGATACTCATGACATTTAGATTTCAGTTTTGTCCACTTCTCTCTGTTTCTGTGTATATGTTTGCTGTGCAGGGCGGCAGAGCACGCTGTGGACCTTCCTGCAGTGCTGGTGTTTCCTTCATGGAGGACACACACCCGTCCCTCCACGCTGCCTGTGTCCACCTCTGCTGAGGAACTGCTCTCACAGATTAACGCTGCACTGCTGCATCCTCTGGTAAATCAGACTGTGCACTTTTCTGGCAAATGAACTTGTGTGAAATCTGAAAAAAAAACTACAGAGAAATAATGCACACATGACTTCTCGAAAGCCAAGGTCATTCACAGTATGTCACAGATAACAAGCACCACATGTGGGCTCGGAGTTTGGACGTGATTCCCTCAATGCATTCAAGGTTGGCGCCATGCGTCATGCCTGAGTTTACATTTCCTCAAGTAAACACATTCGATGAAGTTATGTGGGAACAGCCATTTTTTAATGCAGACCAAGTTCAAAAGTTCAGCTCTCACTTTGAGGGCTTCATTATGCCGCTTGCTGTTTTGCACTGTTGAATTCTCGTTCTCGTTCTCAAAATCTTCTCAAAATGTTTTATGTGTAATAGTCAGGTTAGGGGCCAGCCTTCCTCTGTGATATTTATCATACTGAATGTCATATATCCTCAGTTAAATAATTGCTGTCTCTTAGATGCTTTATGCTGACACTTGAAAGCAGTGCAGTTAGCTGTAGAGTAGAAATCATGTTGCAGAACCATCAGCATCCAAAGTGCTTATTTCTATCTATTTCTAAGACGTTCACATTTCTGATGCCTCCTCCCTTTTTTTTTCTGTTTGCATCTCCAGCCCGAGCTGACGGTGGAAAACCTGCCGTCCTTCCTCTCCCTGGGTAAAGCCCTCCTTCTCCTCTTCGTGGGGGAGGAGGAGGACGAGATTGGGCGGAGGCAGAACCAGGCGCTGCTGGAGGAGATGAGAAGCGTGGTGGAGTTGGGAGGGGGGATGATGGAGCGATACCTGGCCTGCTGGATCCACCTGTACGTTGACCATTCGATATTATCAAGCTATTCATCAAAATATTTACCCTCCCCTGCTGGATGGCATTGGACTATTGCAGAAACCCTCTCTTAAATTGATATATTTGTATTTTTATACTCTCTTTATTAAGTTTCCATTTTATATTAATGGACATGTTTTGATGGTCTGTGTTCCAGTGGCCGTACTCCAGCTGGTATGTCTGTCCTGGGGTCATACCTGGGCTCCATGCCCCCCCTCCCCGCTCTGGTCCTCACCCATTTGCCCTCCGGAGATGAAATCTATCAGTACCCCCCCAGCACGCCCATAGCAGCGTCTTCTGTCCTCCAGTGGCTGCAAAGGATCGAGGACGGGACAGAGTCACCGGCAGGTAAGGAGGAGGAAGAGCTTGAAGAGTGAGGTTAAGAACATAAAAGACAACAGTGTAGAGAACAGTAAATAATATGATAGAGGACCACAAGATATTTAGAGGCTTTGTAGGCTGTAAAATGTTTTCCGTCTGAAGGTAAACTGAGCAGTTCGTCTGTATTTATAAGTGTCATAATGAAGACATCAGTTTGTCATTTTGCCTTGCAGTCGACCTCATACAGGACACTTATGTGAATGATTAACTCTTTTCATTTTTTTGTCGTACTGCCTCTCAGATTTTGGAAACCATAAACCTTAAACCATGCAGAGCTGAAGTAACGTTCTTAATCTTTGTGCTTATTTTGACCAGTTTAATTGTTATTAATATCACATCAGTAAGTTGGACATTCCTTTATATGTACATATTTGACAGCAGTTCAGCAAGTATAATGAAAGCACAAACAATCATTTTGTTGTGCTTCATATGGAAGAAGCAGCTGTTCAATCCTCTAACTCATCTTATATCCTCTGTGTTACAGCTGAATTTATCAGATATTCCTGTGTCATTTCCAAAGCACACACCCTTTCTAATGCTCAGACATCACATTTATTAACAAGATAACACCAACAACAAGGAAATTAACATTTTCTTAGGCAGAACAAGGTTCGAATCGCCCTGCCAAAAAACTTCTTAAGGCGTTTCATGCGGCTCC
>JBAJHX010000011.1:7798029-7814142 GCA_037176925.1 Amniataba percoides | reverse complement strand
GTAAGAGTATCTGTGTTATAGTTCCAGTGTATGTACGTCATTGGTGCGCGTGTGTGTGTGTGTGTGTGTGTGTGTGTGTGTGTGTGTTTGTGGCATAGACAAATGATCCTGCCCATGTGGGAGCAGGGTTACAGAGATATGGAGTTATACTGGGAATACTTTCAGACAGTGTGTGTGTATGATTTTTATCTAGCCATGTGTGGGAATATCCACGATATAATTGCGCTAATCAAATTCTCGACCATAATTCCACTAAAACTCCTGCGGGATGTCCCTTCATCTGTGTTCTCACAGACACACCGAGGAGCTCGCAGCTAAAGCCAGGCTGCATTTCTGCATGACGACACACATCCACATACTTACAACTCAACAGTGAGCATACTTTGGTGATGGCTAAATTTGTTCTCCTCCATCATAAATAAGGAATAATTAATTATAAGGCACGTAGTTAACTGCAGCGTCCATTAAGCTCTTTAGAGTAGAGGTCAGAGTGGATTATTCTACCAAATACGAAAAAAGAAATATGAAAAATCTACCAACTTATATGTAGTACCGTGAGAGCAGAATAAAAGAATTGACCATTAAAACATTGATAAAACATAGACATTAATATTTTACATGATTACTGGTAATAAATATATGAAAGCTGAGAGGCATCAGTGTTGGATGAGTTGGACGCTCTTTTCCAAAACAGTACGTCCCAGTGCACACCTGGTAAACATCAAACTTCAGAAACAATCAGTAGAAAAAACAGTAGAAAAAACTTTCTTCTTTCTTTCACTATTTCACTATATTTCACTAAAAAATCATCTGTGTAGAACAATGTTGTTTTTCTTTCCTTTCCTATTCCCATTAGTCGTCTCAGAGGGGCGCTGACCTCCAGCTTTAATCTCTGGTTAAGCCAATAAGCGTCTCACACTCTTAATATGAATCGGTGTCAGTTTTGCTGCTCGCCACGTTACACAGTAATGATCCAGCCCACAGCCCGGTCACAAAAGCTGTTAAGTTGTCTGTCGTGGTCAAGATTTTTTCTCCTCTGCTTCTGTTTTGGATTTTTCTGTAACACAGAACAGAAGAACGAGTGAATACCTGGTTGCCAGATTCGAGGCCTTGAAGGGCCACAGAGCACGCCAGAGACAGCGTTTTTGTACATTTAGAGCAGCTGCACCAACGACACGGTTCATGATGTGGATCTGATGATTAACTATTAAATGATCACAATCGGCCTTCTAACCTGTCTTGGGAGTTTGCACCCAAACAGTTTCCCACCAATCGTAAGCGAAAACAATAAAGTCTTCATCCTTCAGCCGGAAAAGTAGGAATGCAGAGCTGATGTGAGGGAGATTTGAAGACGGTGTAAACTGAATATCTGATTAGATCCAACTTTCACTTTGAGTAAATTCAGTGGGAAATAACATGTTTATTTTTTTCAGGCTTGTGGGAAAATCTGTATTGTCATTGTGGCCGGTAGTCAGGGAGAAATGATGACAAAAATGAGGGCGTGTGAGTGGGAGGGAAGTAAGGCTACTTTTTTCCTATTAAAATGTTTAATTTATCAGCTCCAGAGGTCGCTGCTAATATTTGACCAGCTTCCATTGGTGACACACTGTTACTATAGGAACCATTCAGCTCCACTTCCTGTCTCACCGCCACAGAGGAAAAAGAGAGAGAGGAGTTAAATGATGAAGGCCCAGGGAGGCTGAGTCAAAATGAGTCTTTTGACCCTGCGGCACAGTCATGGCTGCTAAAAAATATAATGACATATGTAATACTCAGAATTTCTATTTAAAGTTCAGCATCATTTCGTGCTGGAAGGTCACAGAGAGGTGATTAGAGTTCACTGTTTCCGTATATACTACTGAATTTAACACTTATAGGAAGTGCCTCAAGTCATCACTGGAAATTAGACTTACAATTAAACAACAAAAAGCTTTTTTTTAAAGGTGTTTCTTGGACTGTTTCACCACCATTCACAACAACATGTTGTCTAAAATGACTCCCTCGCTCCTTTCATGATAGAGACTCACTCACTTGAGATTTTGAACACTAATGAATAATTGTTGTCATTTTTCATCACCAACATAGTTATAGCTGATTGATTTTTCAGCTCATTTCAGCTCATAGAATCAATATCTAGTGTGAATTTATGACACAGACAGCTATCTTCACTCTCCTGCTTCCTTCATGTTTTTTTATCAAATACAATATTAAATTTGTAGTGATGACTGCACACTGAGGCCTTTCCTGAGAAAAAAACATCATTCTTTCTTCTTCTTTCTTATCTACCAATTCCTTCTGTTGATAACGAGATAAAGTGCGTCAGGATCAGTTTGACTCAGCTCAGCAAGTGACTGATGACACTCAGGTTTTATTAAAAAGGTGTGAAGAGCTGAAAGGTGTTGACGTCTCTTTTTCAAAGTCCTTCAGTACCCTGCAGGTCGACATCAGGCTGGTCCCTCAATGCTCTGACATCTGTCCACGCAGGTCTTCTCACTTATTTTACCCAGTCAGACGCTCTCTCACAGCTGACTACATACTGACTACTTTCTCACCTCTCATTCAGGTTTTCTCACCTGTTACAGACAATTTACACCGTTTTGAATCTTGTCGCTTCACGCAGTCTGACGACGTCGCGTTATTTCCGGTGCAACTCCAGCAATCGTAACACATGACAAGCAAAAAGTGGCTTCAGCACTTTAAGATCAATGAATGGATGATCAAATTAGAGTTGTATTTTGTACATTTCTGTGGGTTTATTATTAATTTACACATCGCTTCAGATGACTAGAGCATCTTATGTAAACAGGCAGCCAATAGGGGGAGCTAACAACATTATAAAGCCGTTCAATGATGTAGAAAACTCCTGATTGATCACAGTCACAAATGTGGGTTCATGTGTTTGTGCACATGAAATTCACAATAATAGTGTGCAGTTTTCAGGCCTTAACATATCAGAGACTGCAGAGAGTGGATCTGATTTTATTAAGCCATCAGTTTTATGACCTTTACTCTGAGCTATAAGCCTTTTTTAATTCCACTAAATGAACTCGAATGTGAATGTGAATGAATGTGAATGTGACGGTTTACTGAAAACATGGCCGCTGCTCTCAGCCAATGAAGTATTGATATTTTGATGTGTGACTTCAAGTCTTTCTTCTGTTTTTTATGTTACTGTTTTTTTTAAAGACCCCAGAACACTCATACTGAGACCCAAATACAAAATTTATTAAGCCGCGCGTGTGTGTGCACCTCATCTGAGCACTGATGTTTACAGTGATTTCAGCAGCTTGTTTGCTCATATTGATGTTCTCTCTGTGTGTGTGTGTGTGTGTGTGTGTGTGTGTGTGTGTGTGTGTGTGTGAGGGAGAGGGAGAGCTGTCTAGCAGAGGGACATCTAAAAGGCTTTTACTGGGTTTGTTACACAATTCTGGGAAGAGAAACACAATCACCCGCAATGGAGGAGTAGATGTCAGGAAATTTTGTGTTTTTTGTTTGAGAATACGACAAATGGTAACACGACTCTTGACAAATTCTCTCACTTTTCCAGGATTTGATGCCTCTTTTTTTTCTCGTAATATTAAAAAAAACATAGCTGGTCATGCTGCGCTGTCAGTTTAGGACAAAGCACCAACTGTGAGACAGACTGTCTTTTTATGAAATGAGTAGGACAGTATTTTTATGATTTCTTATCACTCCGGGTGGTGCAATCCCTGCCCTCTGTGTTTCCTTCTGTTGAAATACAACTCAGCAAATGTTTTAGGGAAACTATCCAAAATCCATAATCCAACTCAGATATCGATGTTAAATAGTTTTTAGTCATTTTTACATCATTATTAGTCAGCAAATATTTCTAAATTACAGGATGAAAACATTTATAGACAAAGTTTTAGTCAACCTGGTCTCTTCAGTCTCCTCACAGGCATCTCTGCTCTGCAAAATCATGATCTAAATCTTGACGTCAAAAATGTAATTAAATTCTGGACCCTATTTCAAAAACATCTGAGTTTTACATAAACAGACGGCTTCTGTCGATCTGTCTCTTTCCAGCCTCACAGCTGGATTTGGCATTCAGAGCTTGGAAAAGTTGTGGGGTGGCCTTTTGTTGCTGACGGATTTGATGAGGACGCATTCGGATCATTCAGGTCTTTTTGCCAAAACCACAACATTAAAAAAAAAACACACTACTTTCATTATTTCTATTTCTTTCGTTTTTTTCCCTCAAAACATTTCCCGTCCCACCTCAGTCCCCTCCCCAGAAAGATCCATGCCACTCTTAAACTCAGTTCATGTGATAAAGCGTCAATTTCTAAAGCGTATACACGTTGGGATGCAGACCATATGCTCGCCCACCAGGGTGGCTGAGGAATCAGATATAGGTGAGAAAATCGCAGACGAGCTGTGAGACTCTCGTTCACTAATCCATTTTTCTGTGTGAGACACAATCTGATTTCACGTTTCATCGACTACATTATCACCATCGGCTGCAGCCGCAGACTGTAATGTTTCTCATCTCGATGCATATGTGCTGTGTGTTTGTCTCAGACAGATCTACACAGTAGTGATGCTGCACTCACACACGGGGTTATGAGAAATGGTGAAATCAGTAAAACCTGCATTTGTGTTGCCTCTGTTGGCCACAATACAAAGAAACTCTCCATCCTTGAGCTCCTGGGAGGCTTACAACACAATACCTTTTAGCACCTATTGGAGTAGAGAACAAAAGCTTTGTGTGTGTGTGTGTGTGTGTGTGTGTGTGTGTGTGTGTGTGTGTGTGTGTGTGCGCAGACTTGGACAGACGAACAAAGGCAGTGTGTGTCAGTTACACCGAGAGGAAGATAAAGTCAGGCTGACAGCTACTCTCTGTTTACTCACTGAGATTTGCTGCCTGAACTGAAGACAGAAAGCTCGAGGTTTTGTTTTCCGTCTCCTGGCTGTTTAAAGAAGGAAAAATCAGGAGCCACGCACAGCGTTTCCTCGAGCTTCTCGTTAATCCCGTCAGGGCACAAAACCAGACAGACGTGCCTGAAGTGAAACCTCAGAGTAGGGCTGCATGAAGCGGTAAAATATCTCCATATTGATCGACAGATTTCACCACATATAATCTGATAATGCTGCCGGTCTGAGGAGCATCCTGACAATGACTGAAGAGAGCGCAGGATGTAATTTATTAACATTAAAATAGAATAAAGTAATGTCAACACGTAACTGTGAAAGCTTGGTCTTGGTGATCAAGAATACATTGAATAAGACCTGATTATAAATATTTAACTTTTCAAACATGCTTTTCTGGATCATTATTATTATTATGATTGTTTGTGTGATAGGCTGTTAGATTTATTCATATTGAGGAATAATGTCCAAAGCTTGTCATTGTTATTGAAGTAGATTTGTTTTATTGTCAAGCTGTACTTTAGAGGAATGTGGGAGTTGTTTTATTTGATAAGGAGATCTCATCTCTTGGATTAAAAAAGCTGATTAATTAATGATTAGCTGCCAGCAAGACTACACAAACAAACATATGATAAAAGTATTTGATATATATGTTTGATAAATTCTTTTTATTCTAATAATTTGGCCAGTCGTCTCATCAGAGTGGAACAAGATCTTTTTTTTGTTGACCCCTCTGATATCAGTGATGTCGATAATATTCAGATTGATAAAATTCAAATGAACTAAAATGAAACATCTGCCTTTCTGTGTTTTGCACGAGGGAGTAAAATGAACTTGACTGACCTCGTTAAGTTTGAGTTTTTCACTGTGAATTTTTTTCCCACAGTCATTCAGCTGCTGGCTCTTAATCCACAATCCTTCTAAACCCAATTGACTAACAAACATTGTGTGTGTGCGATCAAGTGTGTGTGTGTGTGTGTGTGTGTTTATGTGTGTGCATTTTTGCATTTCACCTGGGACCGTCTCGTCTTTGGCTATATTTGGGGTTTCTTCTTCTCCCTTTTAACCTCCGGCATGGGAGACACTGAAGTGAAAAAAGAGAAGCAGGAAGTTGTCACCGCGTTGCCGTGACGACGCGCTGATGGAGAGTTCATGGAGGAACATGCAGCAGGAACACAGGCGTGTTCATCTCTGCGTGTGAATGTTTGTTTGTGTGCGATGCGATAGGCCACTATGAGGCCAACAGTGGCTAATAAGGAAGGGATTTAAGGGTGTGTGTGAGAGAGAGTGTGTGTTGTGACTCCCTGCCAGAGGGTGAGTGTGGGGGATGATCTTTATTAAAGTTCATGTCACTGTGCACACAAAGCTGCTCTTCATCTGCAGTAATCCCTCCACTGTGCAGCCGGCTTCAGAAACCATCTCTATATATAATCAGATTTAAACAATCTTTATAAAGTTGCAGATTTCTTCTTTAGTGTTCTGTTCTTAATGTGTGATCATAAAACAGCGGACTAAGTTGACACATTGGAGAAGTGAGTAGTTAAAGAGACAGATATTTTTCTCAGGAGTTGGTGGAAACTGAAACAGAAATACAGGAAGAGTAAAAACAGAGCTGAAACAAAACTGAAAACGAATGTGTCTCCGTGTATGTTAGAGGAGAGGAGGAAGTAGTCAGGCTGACTTATATGACCATGGTGGGTTCAAAGCTTCTTTCCAACGGGCTCACAGTGCCTGTAAAATCAGTTATTCCAGGTTTAAAGTCTTAAATTAGTGCTTTATTTGACAATATGTTATTTACAGTCTGGCTGCTTTAATAGAGTTTTTTATATGTTTATTGTATTTCATCCCATGAGTTACTAAACCAGCCCGTCATCTTAGAAATTAGAACAAGCATAAAATGTAAAGTTGTTTGGAGGTTTTCTGTTTTTCTCGGTGAACAAATTGTAAGTCAAAGTAAGTCATCGTGACATTGTGTAGCTGTTTACTTTTTCAACTTTTCTTTACCATCATCTTTCCCTTAAGTTAACCTTGAGTGTCCTGATATGATGACAAAATAAAGTAGCTGTTTTGCTCTACGTCTTACGGGTGGATATTATATTTCAAGAAGTGATATTTTTGGAAAATAGAGCCAGGAAACATCATGTGTCTCAGCAGATGCATTCACAAAAATATTTCCTCCTCATGCTGATAAAGAAGAAAAGAATATGCACCTTTTATTTTTCTCTATAGATGTATTTTCTGTTGGACGTTCACAGTATTTAAACAGCGGCAGGGTTTTATTTACCTTCCATCCTTTACTGTCTCTTTACTCTCTGCTGAAACTACAGTGTGAGAAGCTTTCAGACTAAAAGCTTGACTGATGACTTTTATTAGTCACACTGGTTTCCTCCTTTCATCTCACTCTTCTCCTGTAAATGACGTCTTCATTTAAGTGCTTTGGTTTCAAGAATGTTTTTTTTAAATTTTTTTATTGTTGTCTGTGCTTCAAGTTGAAGAGACTTGAAAAGCTAAGCTGAGCTCAGGTGCTGTAAATCTCTGTGATAAAAGTCTCAGATGCAGAGAGGTGAACCTTTTTAAATTCTCCAAACATGGATCATCAGGAATGGAGACGTCTGATTTCACGCGACCTTTGACCTTTTAATGTGGAGAAAAAGCTGAGGCAGAGGTAAAATTAGACAAATGAGTATCCCAAAAAAGTCGAGATCAAAGTGGTGTGATCTGATAATTCAGTTTATTTGTCTTCCCCATCGATCTTCAGGTTTATTTCTGCATGACTGATGTTGCTCCCTCAGCTGCAATAACAGCATATGAAGGGTGACGGATTAAGATCTCTGCCGCTCGGAGCTTCTCCAAATTCAGCATGGATTAAAAAGGCACATGTTTTTATTGGAAACTAATTGCCTAGCGGGGGTGGGGGGAGATACCAGAAGGAGGAAGAGCAGAAGTCGGCATTCCTGCAGCTCCTCAGAGACGCGCTGCAGACAGCGCAGAGGCGACGCGAGGCTGCAGAAAGCACAGGCCGTCCCGTCCAAGACAAGAAGCAGTCCACTCTGCCAGAGGTCAGCTCACAACTCATCCAAGCTGCTCAGTCATGAACATGGCTCATAACGCACTTAACTTTAAAGATGTTTGGCCTTACAAGCAGCAGAGTCATTACATATGAAGAATGAAAGCACCCTTTGTATAAATGTGAATCAGCATTGGAGCACTGGACTGTAAATGAAGTGGGCAGAAGTCAGGAAGGCGTTCAGGCCGAGGTGGACGTCACCCACCAGGCGCCAGCTGATTTATGCATCGAGCCCTCCTGTGATTTAGATCAATGACACGCGTGATTAATGTTGTTTATTTGCATCAGAGACATCACCTTATTTCCCTGGGTTCACAGTCTTTTAATTTCATCCTTTATTGTTTAGTGCCTGGTAAAGTGCCGATGTTGAATGTGAACATTGTGAGCTAAATAATTGATTCCTTTTCTGCTGGGCACAAAATTAGTCTGCAGGACAAATATTCAAGTGGCTGATAGATCTTCTTCACTCACCGGCTATAAAAACAATAATCTGTCAGTGGATGGATAATACACACACTGTGGCAGGAATATTGATAAGCAAACAGTTTATTAATTATCTACCTCTATTTATCTATCAGAGTGTGAGAATGAAAATCAGGAACATCTGTACTCACAGTTTTATACATGTGATTTAAATACAGCATGTGCAGAGTGTTTGAGCTGTGAACATGCAGAGTTTTATGCACCACACTTTAAAAGAATATTAACGTCATTGGTCTCTCAGATCTGGTTCTCATGAAAGTCTTTAATTCTCATCCAACATCGGTTTTACGAGACAAGATGACAAATTCGTCCAGTGTAAATTTGTGTGCATATAAGTGATCGAGATAAACGTCAGGATAAGTTTTTGGAGTCAAAGCTCGACATTTGCCAACCCTCCCTTAATATTTTATAGAGATTTTATCACCTACAAGTCAGTTTGAAACATTAAAAGCAAAGTTTTATCCAAATCTTTCACATCACTCCGACGATTGTTGTTGTTGAGTCAGATGAGGCGCATGCTGACAGTTATTATTGGAAAAGAAGTATCATTTACTGAGAACTGAGAAATTTATGTTGGATCCAGCAGACATAATGTCACAAGTCGCACAATTTAACTAGAATTGAGTCCCAAGACGTCCTTTGTTTTGCCTTTTACGATACTTCCTTTTAAAGAAAAGGGCAAGATCTCAGGGGAAGTAAAATGAGAATTTCCAGATGAGCAATTAAAAATGTGGTGACCGTAACAATGGTTCTCTGTAGAGCACTGATGGCGAGTACTGAAAATTATGAAGGCTCGGTAGTGGCTGTTATTGTTAATTTTGTACATAGATGATATTTGTAATGCTGCTTAAATGTATTTTATTTGTAGGTGACAGTTATTTTGCTTTATATTGCTGACTTACACGTCCGTACATTATTTTGTGGAACTAATAAGGTCAAAAACAAATCAAAAGTCATACTTGTGCTTAAAGATAAAACTATTCAATCGATCTTTTACATAACATCTATAAAATAAAAAAAGGGACTGTAAAACATTATTTTTTCTGTCTGATAGGTTGTGCATTTTACATGGAGGAGCTGCATTAAGCTGCAACTTTTCAGTCTGTTAAGAAAACCTTCAGTCCTGTTTAGTTTTCTTTTTGCTCTTTCATCTCATGTTGTCTGCATAATTATTTACTGGCCAAAATAAATTTCAATTTACTTTGATTTTGAAAAATGAGCAACGGTGAAAAGCATCTGGATGAGAGTCGAAACTTCTTGGCACTTCTTTCTGCGTGCGCAAATGTAAATAAGAGCCGAACGAAAAGAGCCACAATCTTGAGCAGCACAGTAGGTTTCAGTTATCTGCTCTTTGTTGGAGGATGTGTGTTTGTTTGAAAAATGTGAATTCTTCTTTTTACAGAACATAAAATCCTGCTGTGCAGTAAACATCTGAAAACCACCAACATCAACAGGCTTTCTCTTTATGATCGTGCCAAAATGAAAATTGGCCTTAGTGTTGGTTATGATTAATGCCAGCATAACCTCATGTGATGTGAAGGCCAGCTCAAATAAAATCCCTTCACTTCCTGTTTAATCATCAGAGATTTCCAAGATCCCTCAAACCGAGACGGAACGTGAAACCCAACACGGGAATTTTCTAAGTGGTTGAATTTGATTTATTAATGAGGGCTTGTTTCTAAATATCATCTGCTTTGATTGCGATGCATCATTACTGTACTATAATGTACCTAACACACACACACACACACACACACACATACACACACACACACACACACACACAATGGTGTAGTCAGCATTTCTTTACTTCTGCTGCCTTTAAGGGTTTTTTCTGAATCAATATGGAGAAAAGTTCATATTCTGTTAAACAGCATTTTCATATTGTTATGCTTTTAGCCACAGAAAAGCTCGTTGCAGTGTGTGTGTGTGTGTGTGTGTGTGTGTGTGTGTGTGTGTGTGTGTGTGTGTGTGTGTGTGTGTGTGTGTGTGTGCAGACTTGGACAGACGAACAAAGTGTGTGTGAGTGAATTGGCCTGCAGTATATGAACTTAGAGTACAGAAAACATCCTCCTCTTTGTACCTTTTTTCTGTCTCCACATATGCGACCTGGTAAACATCCTCCTCTGCCTCCTTTCCTCAGGAATGTCCTATAGCGTTTATGTTCAAGATGAGAGTGTGTGCGTGTGCGTGTGTGCGCACACCACCCATGATAAGCCCGAACAGCTCTCTCCTGTCAAAGCTGTGTGTGTGTTGTGCTAACTGTTTAGGTTAATGACGTCAGAGCTCTCATCTCTCCTTTGTGTGCACATTCCTGTTTTACCTCACACACATTTTGTTGGTCTGTCGGTACTATGCTGTGTTACAACATGTCGTGTGTGAGCCCTGATATAGTGTGTGTGACAGAATCCTTTCATTTCGAGTATAATTTATCGGATTACATTTGCCCTGAATCAGCATATAACATCAGCACGACTCATCACTCACCATCATTTTAATTTCATAATGCATTTAAGGTAGTTATCAGTAATAAAGTATTTAAATGCAGCGTAAAATAAAAATAGAATAGGCATGAAATAGAAACAGCTTATTACTGCCAACACTGAAGTAAAACCTGATCACAGTTTGAACTGTTGAATATCTCAAACACACACTCCAGTTAAGTCGACTGTCTGCAGCAGCTGAAGCTTTATTCACATTATACAGTGGCACAGTGATGCAAAGTGTATTTTCCTCTGCTTTACATGCAGAAATACAGTGGTTTTGCTTTAGGCTCTGAGTGCTGCCAAAACACAGACGACCTACTCATATTTAATGTCCTTGAACACATCCTGTGTAGACAGACGCGGCCTGTGTGGACAGTCCACACCTCGCTGAAACCAAATACTTTGCACAACGTGTCATCAAGCTCACGAGGAAAAATATTTTTTTATATCCGTGTCCGTGTGTTGTGTGTTTTACTTTGCTGTGAGACAACCTTCCTCTTACGGTAATTCAAGGTCACATCCAGACAACAGTGTGTGCACAATCACTGGCAAACCCTCAACTTCTTTTTTTTGCTCGTTACCTCGAAAGTGACCAGACCTGTTTATTTATTGTGTCTTCTGAGCGTCACATTAGTAACCAAGTCACCGAGCACCATCACTACAGCTGCTGTTCTGTAAAGGAAACTTTATTTTTAAGAGTGGAGACAGCTATTTGCTGCTGGTGACACTTAAAATGTCTCCATAAATCTTTTGATCAGTTCACACAGAGCAGAGTCTGAGTGATTCAGTGGCCTTGAAACATTTTTCGATTGGCGCATACTGATCCTTCGCACATGGCAGACGGCGGAGTTTTCTACATGCAGGTCTACACGTTCATCTGGCACCACGGCAGCTTCTCTCACCTCGGTCTCCTGATGACTCACACTGTGCTGGACTTCACAGCAGAGGCATTATGGGAGCAGCACGCGGCAGCTGTTCGTTTAATATATAGGATTTCTGTAGGAAAAAAAAATTATCAGCAAACCTGCTTGGAAGTCCATTTCATTTATCTGCACTCCCGTCAATGTCTTAATATGTCATGGGAATGGGTCCTTAAGGTTAAGCTGCGAGCTTATTTTCATTCATGTAGGAGACCTGCTGAGCATGATGGGGGCGGTCAATCAATACAACACAATGTCCTCATTACTCGTAACTATTTTTAACCTGCTGTGCACGCAACGGGATTTTCTTAGATTCATAAAAAAAGCTGAACTTAATCTTAGTTTCAGCCACAAACCGACAGTCTGACGTTCGTGTGTGCAGCAGCAAATCATCAGATCAGGACGGCTTTAAATAGCTCCCATGTGGCACCGCACAGGTCACCTACATGCATTAAACATGTGATGTTTTTATGAATGGGGAATGATGAATGGAGGTGTGAGGGGAGAAGTGAAAAGATGAGGCGATCTCTCTATTCTGGTCAGCGCACCGCTTTCAAGAATGATGAGGGAAGAAGGATCCTTGAGCTGGATCTATGTTTGTGTGTGTGTCGATTGATGGAGGAGCACGGCAACACGCAGATGTGTCGTCACTTTTGGGCTTCACTGCATCCTTGAAAGAGTACAGCAGAGTGGCAGCTGCAAGGTGATTTCAAACACAGTTCATAACTGCTCCTTTTTCACCTGGTTTGATGTATGGATGCTTTATGCATTGGTTTGTAAAACCTCTGCAACACACACACACATATTGTGATGAACAGCATGGCATGTGACTTCTTCTATGTGTGTGTTGTATTTTGTGGCATTAACTGCTTAGATGATCAGGAAGTACAGATGCCTTTCTTGTATTTCTTTCACATGATGAATCATGGCTGATGTCAGAGTTTACAAACCACAGAGTGATCTGCATAGTTACTGCAGTGTAACTATAAAATCTGCAGTGATAAATCAGATGCAAAGCCTGTTAGTGTCTGCCATGTAAGCTAAAGGCTGTTACATCTGTGAAGACATCTTGAATAGAGCAGTCATTATAGAAAACACTATTAGCTGCTCGAGTAGGTGTGTATTAGCTTATTTCAACTGGCTGAGACTTGTTTTAAATGATTATACAAAACTGTAGCTGTGTCCCAATCCTCCAGTACAAGAAAGAAGAAGTACTACGTTATTACAAACAGGAAATGATGTAGCGTGTCTGATGTTTCTTTTTCGTGTCAGTCAGGCTCCCAGTTTAACAAATCGAAGCCAAATGGTGTCCAACTGACCAAATGTGTAGATCAACAGCAGATTTCTTAAAAAATCTGTCAATTTTCAAGATGTTTTTTTGAACATTATGAATTTTGGGAACAGAATTGGTGGTCTAGTGTGCATCTGGGACAGAGTTTGTATATTGTTCTGGTCTCTGTGTCTGTTTCACTTGGGTAAACGTAGAGCTGACCAAGGCCGCGGTGAGGGCAGAAAGTTTGTTCGTTTTAAAGTCACAGCAGAAGTGAATTTGTGTGGGCTTGTATTGTTATCTTTGTTAGATGCTGTTTCACTTTCAAACCATCAACATTTCTGTGTTGTTGGCTGCACTGTGGCTGTAGAGCAGCACTGTTTGAAGATCAAGGTTCGATTTTAAAGTTTAGGTTAGGCGTTTAGTTTTGATGGTTAAAGCACGGGGCGAGGCGAGTGAATTACGCCAGCGACAGTCCTCACAAGTATAGCAGGACAAACGGGACCGAGAACCACACGATGGCACAGTTCGACTGATTTATTTAATTTTTTTTTCCGTGTCAGTGCGGTGGCTCGGTAAAAGACAACGCCTTGAGCTCACTTTAACAAGCTGTGGGGTGTTTTGGCGGCTGACGCCTGTGCATGACAACACCATGTTCTTGAGAAGTCGCAACTTCTCAAGAAAACTGTTAGAAATTAGTCATCATTTTAACAAAACTCAACGCACCCATGTCAGCATGTCATGCCAGTAAAAATACTTTATTTGCACTCTAAACCCATCTTCACCAGATTAGTTACTTTTAAAAGTTAAGACATATTTTGCGATATTTGCTTGCACCTGCGAGCTGTTTGCCTGTATGACCGTATTTCCTGAAGCGCCGGCCTCTAGAATAATTCACACAGGAAGCACAGAGGATATCGAGGGAGTATAGACATGGCAGAGGAGGAGAGATTAGAAGAGGTCAGAGGGGGAGGAAGTTTGGCATGGAAAGCCATTAAAGGAAGGTAGAAGGTAGATTATGTGTGAGGGGGAGAGCAGAAGAAAAGAAGGGAGTGGATAAACAGAGATAAATGGACATGTGTCGATATTTATCAGCAGTTTGGAGGGTTAAAAATAATATTTTTGTTCCGGCGTACATGTAGTTTTTGTTTTACCTCTTCCATCTTCGATCTTTTATTTGTAGCAGCAGTTTTATGTTAATGCAGGACCACCGACCCTTAGTCCCCTGCACACACACACACACACAAAAAATACACTTTGCTTTAGCTCACAGGCGACTGAAACAGACTGATTTAGATTGTGCTGCAGAATAAGACTAAGAAAAAGAAAATGTATCCACAAGGAAATACAACAAATATACAGCATTTTCCATCCACTGATAGTTGATAGCCGCATTTGCATCATAATTTATCGCAAATCTTTCTCCATTACAGCTTCACATATTTATCAAATTATAATAAATAAGTTTGAATTTACAGCCACCTTTTCTGTAATCAGTGCAACATAAATTAACGTTAAACATTTTTTAGTTTAGAAATTACCCAGAATATGTTACATCTACTTAATCATCAGACCTACCAGTGACCCGACGGACGTGACTTTCCCTACGATAACATCAAGCATAATGAGCCGCGCATTATATAATTAATGCATGTGTAAACAGCTCATGGATCATTCCTCCATTACTCAGCATTTATGGTCATCTGATCCTCAGAATTAGATTTTGCTGTTTATTTTCTGTGACCTTTTATCATCTGCGCTGGATTTGACTGACATTTTACTAACTCCAACCAGAGACTATGCGACACTCGTCTGAACTTTTACGCACTTTATTTTAAAATTCAGCACATAAAAATGGTTTCGCTGTTAAGAAACGTCATATAAAGAAGATCTGTTGGAAGAAGTGGTACATATTGTATTGACAAATAAAACCATACATGAATCAACTGTCTTAGTTAAGCCAATTAGCAGTTACAGCTATGGACACAGTCTTTTGACTGGTGCATTATAACCCTTTTTAGGAACATAACGTCCATGTAATTAATGTCAGCAGAATCTAATTTGGCATCTGTGTTGTCTCTTGTGTTAGATTTATTCAAACGGCACTGAATGGAGCCTTGTTCTCTGCTTTTAAGGAAGAAATATGACAAATTTCAATTGAGCTGACTGAGGTCACAAGAAGAAATATTAGAGGTTTTCTCTTTTGACTGGCGCCTCACAGGACTCATCGACCTTCACTTTATTGATCCTCAGGAAGCCACCGGCAGCATGCTTTCCGTTGTATAGCACTGTCTCGTAACAACAATATGACAAAGTGCACTTAAGTAAATGACCAGCAGCAAGATCAACCACACTGCGAAGTCAATGAAGAAATTCCTTTCAAAATAAGATTTCAAAAGATTCTTGGAGTCGGAGTGATTTTGTTTGTTATAATGAAAAATAATGTACCTCACCGTGGAATATGTCATTTAAATAACCACTTTACTATTGATAGTAAGAACAAACAGATGGACAAACACAATGTTCTGCAGAGTGTCTTTTCTGTGGGGAAAAATCAAAACAGAAATGCTTATAGCATCTAAACATTATGAAATACTATACAATATTATGATATATTAATTCATAAAAAAAAATCTAAGGCAACATTAGGAAAATAAAATTCTGAGTTACTAAAATCATTACGTAACTTGCTGGACTTATCACAACTATTTTTTATTTCTCGTGACATTAATTTTAGTTCCTTGGAAGAAGTAAATTATTGCTGAGTCTGACTGGTGATTTCTGGGAAACGTAGTACAAAATGTCACAACCGGCTGTGCAGATAGTTACACCATCACTTACTGACACATGATGTCCAGAAAACATCTGATTTGCAATAGGTTACAGTTCTTCATTAAAACACACATCTCAGATGAAGCAGCTACGGCATACATTTTAGGACATCCTCAGATATCAGGTTTCAGAGTCAGACCTTAGACGAAAAGGCATCAGGTCTCA
>JBAJHX010000011.1:7768891-7780203 GCA_037176925.1 Amniataba percoides | reverse complement strand
GTGTGTGTGTGTGTGTGTGTGTGTGTGTGTGTGTGTGTGTGTGTGTGTCTGTGTGTGTGTGTGTGTGTGTGTGTGAGACGTCCTGACCTCAGACTTTGGTATCACATTGCTGGCCGGACACCCATGAATGTTTATATAAGGCTCTTACTAAATTATGCAGTCGCAGTATTGTTTAGCCATTGAATGTGCAGCCTTGAGCAAACATGAAACAGCTTTCTGTTTATCTCATCGTATAATAGAGCAATACGCTTTCTGCTGCTGCCTGGCAAGCTTTCCTTTCTGCCATTGCATGACATTTACAGTATTAACCGCAGAAGATTTATAACACAAATTCCTCTCAGGCTGAAGTATGCATAAGTTGGCCTCATTTGCAGCGTCTGTGTAGATATTATCAGCAGGTGTTAAGTTATCTGTGACGAAGTTAAAAGTCTTAATTCCAACTGACTCATTTTTGAGCAAGAATCGTGTGAATACGTTTGTTTTCTGTTCACTTGGTGGCTACATGCATGAGATGCTGCCAAATTCAAGCAAAGGCTGCATTTCCATGGCACAAATGTCAGCATTGATGGGCCATGCAAATAAAGTAGCAGCACTGTTTACTCAAGAGGACAAACCAGTTAGCGTATGATTAGACACTCATTGCTTTCTAAAAGTGCATTACTGTGTCAATATGTGTGGCGACAGTCTCAGGTAACGTTTGCTTAAATTCTGATGCAGTTCACTGAAGGGGCAGCTGAATGTTTGCACCCTGACTTTTTCCCATGTAATTTATAATCCCATAACATTAAGTTGTTAGCAAATTATATGCCAACTCTTGCGCTTGGAAGATAAAAAACGATGAGTAAAAATGTTCACCTGAAATCATTTTTTTCCATGATAAGACAATGACGAGACTCTGGTTATCATTTACATGCAATACTCATATTAAACTGCAATTATGTTTCCAGTGCTACATGCACAATGTGTCCATCAGTGTCGAAGTGTCATATGTGGGAAGATGACTGAATTTTTGTCATCTCCCCACAGTTTGACCATTGACCAAAACCATATTAAAACATTTTCTGTTTGCTTTGACTAAGACTAAAGAAAAACAGGATGAGGGTGACTAGACATGATTATAAAAAAAAAAAAGATTTTACACAGGACATGGAGACCACGTGGAGGTAAGAAGAAGTTGGTATACTTCAAACTAGCAAGACATGCAAGTTTGCAGCTTAAATTAGAACAAAACAAATTCATATTAATTCATATTGTGTGTTTCTTATTTAGGGAAAAAAACAGTCTGCATTTACCATGACAACGATCTAACTGCAGCAACTTGTAAGAGCATTTTTCAGAAATGTTACAGCGCACAAAGTTGTTCACACATCTCCATTTAGAGGCATCTCTTAAAGTTAAAGTATCTCTTCAGAGGCCTCTGAGGTCCTGTGTAATGCCCTGCTCAGGCACCAGAACTCATTATGGACAGCCCATCAGCTGCCCCTGAAAACGTAGAATGATTTCCATCAGTAGATCTCGATTAAACAGAAAGAAATGGGAGAGGAAATTCTACTAGAAAGGTGGATGTTCCTCTCACGTAAGAGACCAAATCCCCCTCAGCATAATCACTTTGTGTTGAATGAAATATGATAAAAGGTTTTCTACATCTTTCCTGCGGGGCAACAAAAGGAAATGTCCGCCAATAGGTTAATGTGGCCATTCTGTGGAAATATGAGGCGAGGGGAGATGGATGTGACAGCCGCAGGTCTGTGATTCGCCAGCACGTATGAAATATAAGAGGAGGTACTGATCGTATATGGCAGACATTAATGTTATAATGCTCTCTGCCTGAAGTGGTGAAAGGTCTGGACTCACTGTGTATCTGATTGAGACGGTAAAAAGGACTAATATCTGGACATGAAGATGCACAAACGCAGCGTACTGAAGACTTTACTGATTTGTAATCTGCAGATAGAAAGACAAAGATCCTTTCAATACTGCAGATGTGTGTGTTTTTCATTTTTTTAAAGAGGATGAAACCTATTTTGGACATATTTGTGGATTTTAACAACTTTAACATATGTTAATTTTTTTTTTTTTGGGACCCGCTGATACCACAGGAAAGGAGAGAGGATCTGCTGCAGCCTAATTTGTTTTTCTCTCTGCCAGTCTCCTCTTCTTCTTCTTTTTATCTCATCCTGCTTGCTTTCTGCCTGTCCTCATGTAACCTCACTGTCTACGAGTCCTCCATCTAATTCAGCCAAAGACAGCCAAAGTGGCGGCTTAATAAACCACATTTATAGAGATCATTTTATGGCACGTTTATTCATCCACAGGGTGTTTATGTTAGATGTCCACCTATCTGTTTAGGCAGCAACAGTCAGGCAAATTGATTTTCCACAATAAAAGGTAGTCCTTTGTTTTATTTCTTGTTTTAATTACATGAATAAGTGACTGATCCTGGCACACTGGCCAACAGTGTCTAATCAGGCTTTGTAGCATCATAAAGCAGCTAGTGTGTGAATTTGTGGACCGTTTTTATCCTGATGAAATCCATTACTAAAGTGTCAAATATATTTAATTTGCTCGACTTTAAATGGGTGCTTAACTGTAACTGCAGTGACTGCGTCGATGCAGACTCTATTTAATGAGGACAGAGCTCATGAAATTGTTTCTGTCCTTGTGCGGTCTGTGTTTGCGATGCTGCAGATGCTATTAAATTAAGTGTGATGCAGAGTTTGGCAGTCGTTCGAGTCGTCGCAGATGAGAGGCATCAGCATACAATATGGCACTTTGGTGCATTACCGCCGTCTGCAAAGTGCACAGCATCAAACACTGCTGGGAAAGTTATCGATTTCTCATTTCAAATCCAAAGTGACACTTTCAGGAGTCAAGCGGTTGCAAAGAGATCGCTCACAAGTCTTTCTGACATAATGGCGAATCACGGGATGATGAGTCGTCCAGTGACTCATCTGAATTTGTACTTCAACTTCCTGGTTTCTCTATAAAAACTGGTTTACACTGGCCAGTTAAATTGGGGGGGAAAAGCATAAGAATTGCTGTTGTGATGGTTTTAAAATGTTTTTGCAATCCATCATCTCTAGATTTAACAGTGAGGGTTAGGACTGAGTCATCATCCGTTATGACTAACAAATAGTGTTTTTTGCTGCTGCTCCTTTTGAGATGATTGATGTTTACAGTTTATGAGACAGATGCCCTTAATCTTCTTACAGTCTCTGTCTAAATTACACCTAAACAGCAACATCTGCTCTTTGTATGGAGGGTTTGCCTTTTACATATCTGAGACTTGATAAGAACATTAATTGACAAGTGGCAAATTATTGTTATTGTGGTTCCAGCTCTCAAATGTCTTGTCTTTGTCAAAGATGAATTATTTAGTTGATTTGTTTGTTTTAATTATTGTTGGGATTTTATAGACCAATGCATAAATCAAATAACTGATACAAAATGTATAAAAACTCTGAAGATGTGAATATTTCTTCAAGCCATTGTACAATTACAGCTACAATATCTATATTTAAACATTGATTATTCATACCTGTGGAATCAAAATGACCCGCTGACTCAGATTTGCTATGAATAGCGCTACCACAGGGTTTCCTGTCTACAACTTGGCACCCGAACCGCCCTTAGTTTATTGTATTATGCATGTTCACAATGTGCCACTGATATGCAGATACACAGATATATATATCTATATCAGAATACACAATAGGTTGACATTTTGGCATAGTTTTATGAGTTGTTGTGCTTTTCTATCAGCCTGGCATCCAGCTGAAAGTCACAAAAGCAGTTTTAACTTTTTGATTCATATCAGTTTACATTAGGAAGGGTGAATCAAGGTATGTCCTGCTGTATTGTCTGCATGGTTTTGATGAGACTGCACATATTTGCATATTTGTTATCCGTATTATTTATATGCATATATCATCACTCTCTATATTAGTCACTTTGCAAGAAGAAGCTGTTGGGTGCAAGAAAACAGCTCAAAGTCAAGAAGCTTCAGAAACTATTTCCTGTAAGAGCTTCTTATTTATTTGCTTCTCCCTCTATTTAAGTGGTGCTGTGATGAGTTACTTGGACGCTGCAACTACTTGACATATTGAATTTTTAACACTCACCTTTGTGTGTCACTGCTCAAAGAGAGAATTAGGTCAATAGTTTTTACTGAAGTGGTCCTGATCCCGAGGGACCTGTTCACACGCACCATCAAGGAGTAAATCGTCAAGACCAAATTGACTAACTGACACTGAGCACTGGTGCATTCAATTAGTCCTTGAAGTCACCCCAACAAAAGCCTGTACCTGTACTGTACATCACCTTTACTCACCTAAAAACTGTACATTTGTGTGTATCTATCGTGCATGTGAGTAATCTGTGTCAACTTACCACCAGGGGCAGCGTGCAGATGATGAAGATGATGGTCATGAAGACCAGCAGGATGAGATGCTCCACCTCCTCGGCCATTGACAGCGCCCTGCGTTCGCTGCTGGGCCTCTTGGGCGCCATCATCGAGCCGCCGTTCCTCCTCCGGCGCTGGTACATCTTGAACAGCTGGTACACCACGAAGCCGTTGCACGCCACGATGGCCAGCACTAGCACCAGCATGACGGTGGCGTACAGGTTGGCGTAGATCCGGTCCTCCGTTTCCTCTGGGTTCATGTCAATGAAGCACCATGTGCCGGGGCAGTATTGTACATAATAACCAAATCCCGTAAAAGGGAGGAGACAGAATAACGTACATAACAAAAACACAACAGGGATTGTGATGTAGGCGCATTTCTTGGTGACGTGCTGGCTGTACAGGTAAGGGTAGCCAATGGCAAAGCATCTCTCCAGCGCCATGGTGAAGAGAAGCGACAAGGTGGCCAGACTGAAGAAGGTCATGCTGACACCAAAGTACCTGCACACGCTTTGACTTTCAGGCGACATCCCCATCAAGGTAGTGTTGCGCGCGTATGACAGCTGCACCAGTGGGCTGACCAGGCAGGTCCCCGCCAAGTCTGTGAGCACGAGCGCGGTGATGAGGATGTGAAACAATGACCTCCGCCGCGTGTCCTTGGACCTCACTGACCTGCGCCGCCGGATTTCCAGGATCACCAGTGCGGCCACGTTGCCAAAGATGCCGGTGGCGAACATGATGGCGCTGATCACCGGGCTCTCACTGGAGTCGATGTGGTGCTTGTGGTGGCACGTGTCGTTGGCTGTAATCATGGCTGACAACTGGCTGGATCCAGTTGAAAAAATGTGTTTCTGCTTCCCGAACGTGTCAAAACCGTGTCCTTAAAACGATGTTGACGGCCATCCTGGTTAAACAGAAGGGAAGAAAGAATATACCTGAGATTTAGAGCTATGATAACAGAAAATGCAATTTTCTGATTATCTGGTAAAAAAAATAAGAAAAAATAATAATTGAGAAAATAATGCACAGTCAATAATGAGAATAATCTTTTATTTGAGGCCATGATTAAGTTAGCAGAGAAACTTTTGAGCAACACAATGTTGTTTACTGATCATGGACGGTTTTATTACAACCAAATTTAATGCAAATTAAGAAACCAATATTTCCAAAAAAACCTGTCAGCCAACCGCCCGTCTGTCTGTTCAACACAAGATCTTTGCTGCCAAGAATATCAGATTCAGGCTGAACTTTAGGGAGGTCTGAATGTGAGCGCTACATTCCAGCATTTTCAAAATTAAACTGGCAAGTAAACAAATGTTGTGGCCAGTCATTGGCCCGAGGAGACCCGACATCATTTCTGAAGGATGTTTACTCGTCCCGCTCACTTTCAGACACTGTTTTGACTCAGTGTCAACAATGTGGACGATACACATCACTCTAATTTCAGCGTTGCAAGCCTTTTGTCTAACTTCACTGATCCCATACACAAAAAGCGAGAACGTCTCTCTCCCTCTCATAAAAAAGCACATTTTTTTTAAATCCCAGGACATGAACTCTGCTCCAGTGTGAGTTTCAGGGTTGTGAAACTCAAAGCTGTTCCTCTTCTGCGTTCACAGATATCAGCTGACGGGCAGAAGGCTCAAAAGCGACCATCGCAGTCTTCACGCTGGATTTTCCACCCGATCATAGTGTGGATCTGTGCAGCTGTGGCATTACTCACAATAAAATGAAACCCCTCACATTATTACACATCTGTTCCACTTGTACGCCTGCACTTTCACTGGGTGTGTGACTACCAGATAACTGACTCACCTACATGATCCGTCCAAAATACGACAAAGTGTGCTGATGCCTGCTGGAGCTTCAGATGTCACTGAGTCCACAAAAACACACAAATAAACCTGATGAAGGCCGATGAAACAGGGACAGATGTGTCCAGGTGTTTAGTTGAAGCCTGTAATGTGATATCTGCAGGATAATCCTGTCAAATCAGGCAGGTGAGAAAATCAGATTAGTATTTGACATATTTGGAGAGACATCAGTGCCATATTACGTTTAATATGAACAAATGAAAGTTTTCCTGTTTGTGGGTGCAGAGTACCAATAATAACAAAATTAAAGCCCATTAAGTCAGAGGACGTCTGTGGTTACATTGTATTATCTTAATTAAATGTTACTGAAAATAAACCCAACACAAAGTGTTCTGGCTGAGAGAGTCGACAGGGACGTAAATAGTTATCAAAGTTGTAATGTATTAAGAAAGAATGCTGCTGTGTGTATAAAACATATGCCGAATGAAAGCCCGACTAGAAACGTATAAAATAAGATAATAAACCAAACTCGCAGCGCGACTGATCCTCTCCCAGCGAGGAAATATCACACTTATGAGTTTTCTAAGCGGAGTTTTGCATCAAAGTCGCTCCGAATGAGAGAACAACATCCGCGTGGAGGAAGTGGCGCGTCATAAATGAAGATAAATAAATAAACCTCTCACCTGTTTCACACCCTGCTCTGTTTCTCTTCTTTTCCTACAGTCCACACTGAGTGACAGCACACAGATCACCTCCACTTCATGTCTCCGGCTTGAAGGTGAGGTGTGAACGGGGCGAGGCGCGCGCGGATCTGAGACGAGGCGGGCATGAATGGACCCGGGGTTATTGTGCGGTGACGTCACACGGGTGCAACCCCCACACCCTCCCTCATTTGCATGTGTTGTTAGAGATATCCGAAAGGCCTTCAACATCATCTTCAGTATTCAGGTGAGAAATGATTATTGATATTAATGATAATTTACATGATTTTTGGTTTTGAAGTGCAAAACTGCTGGTCCCTTATCCTCTATTTGGCTTTTTAAAAAGGTGCAGAACACATATTTCTGTGCAAAATGATTAGTTTGATTAATTAAAAAAGAATGTATTATTACATTCATATTAAACTCTAGTCTATTGCTCATTTAGTCTATAAAACACAGCCCAGGTGGCTCATCAAATTTTTTCGTCCAAAATTATTGTGCTTCTTTTTACTTAATATATACTTAAATGGTTGAATAATTTATAAAACCATTAAATGTCTCAGCGCTGATGCAGTGTATCATTATTATTTCACACAGTAATCCAGACAAGATGGACTCAGACCTCCTGAGTTTTTAGGAAAATGATTGGCGTGTGAAATTTTCAGATACACCTCCACCCATTTACATAACTACAAGTTGTATCTGTCATTTTGCATGTGTCTGATTTGGATAATAATCTATTTCAGCTGCTCGATTTAGCACAATCCTTTTTAAGTCCCGTAATAAATATTTATCTAAACGAACAACTGGGAAACAGTCTCCCAAATGTATGTAAGACCTTCAAATGGCCGTTAAATACTGTGGCTCCAAAAATAACAAGAAAAAAATGTTATGAAAACTGCTTTCTCCATACTGTGTGATAGTTTGGAAAATAACAAGCACCCCTCTGCGTCTGTCCGTGCCTTGTTTCGTCCCCCCGTGGATGTGACGTTCAAAGAATCCAGCGTGAAACATGTGTGTCTGGTTTCCTGTGTCTCTGTGTGTGGAGACTGCATGTTCTCCAGGGTTTCCTCCCACAATCATACAGATACGAGGCCTTAATTTCCCATCGGGATCGAAATGAGTGTTTGTCTTTCTATCTGTGTACCTCATATCCGACATATCCGGCTCGTCTCCTGACCTGTGTCCATCCACTTATGACCCCGGTGAGGAGAAATGGGCAGTATAGCAATTACTCATTTCATGTTTCTGCTTTTTAAAAATTTCATGCACGTATTGATGACTTGCTGCAGCGAGGGTGACATAATCCATAAAAGCATGATGCTCCAAAATCCCCTGATGCATTAAAATCTACTTCTAATCACACAGTTTCTCCTGTTTTTAAAAATAGCATTAAACAGGATCGTAAAATGGACTGTGATGTATGCTGAAAGCCCTGAAATGACAAAAACACTCAAGCGCTTTGATTCAGGCCCATTAAGGACTCCTTAATTGTGACATACTATAGCCATTATGCCGTTGCTGCTTCCTCTCTCGCTCCGTCTTCCTCTCTGCACACTTTTGTCCTTCGCCACATCGAGCTCAGACATTCAGGTGAAGTTTTGACAAGCTGTAAAAACACAGTAATTCATAGAGAGTGTCGGCTTACATTTTACAGCCCGACTCTTCTGAGGGTTATTTTTAGTTTTGACAGCATTCGTCAGATGCAGGAATCCTGTGCACTTCTCCTTCCTGCTCCTCTGGCTTCTTTGTACGTTCGCCTTTCTTCCTCTCTCTTTGCATTTGGAGCTTGGTCTCTCCATTCGCGTCTGTCACCGTGTCTTTTGCCCTTTGTCTATATTTGTTTCCTCATGCATCAGAGGCCTCTGTTTCCTTGTCCTCTGCCCTCTCTGATGTCAAAATACCTTTCAGTACCTTTCCTTTGTTCTCGTTTATCTTTGATTTCCTCTTTTTCTTACATTTACTCTTTTTTCTTCCATTTTATTTATATCTCTGTCCTTTCTCTTTGTTCCTTTTTATGGTTTTCATTTACTTTCCACTTTCTTTTGCTTTATTTTCATTTACTTTTTGAAAAATTTGCTTTCCTTATCTCCTCTTTCCCCCTTTCTTTTAAATTTTACTTGTTCATTTTCCTTTTCTTTCCAATGCCTCCTCTTTTCCTTTTAGTATACAATAGTATAGTACAGCAAGTGTTTAGAAGATGTAGAAATCAACATATTGTACGCAGTTATTAAAAAGAGTGAGCTTTATTTTTAAGTTCCCTGCATAAAACAGAGTCAAACAAACAGTCAACTTGTACAAGACTAAAAATCCATTTGCTGAAGTCTCTCCTGAGAATCCAGATTTTTGAGTGAATATTGACTCAGATGATGATGGAAGACACTTCGGTGGGCGTCGTAAGTGGTGATCCTCACTGTCTGTCTGTGCTCTTTATTTAGAAGCACCTCAGTAATCGATGTGCTTAATCTACAAATCCTACACTCTGCTCTGCTGGTAAACAGCCTTTGTTGAGGGCCCGACACGCGTTAAAAGTGCTGACAAGTGCTGTATGTATTGTTAGTCTCTCTCTCTCTTTCTCTCTCTCTCTCCTGCTCATACATGCAGAGTCCCACTGCGATGTTTCAGTTCTCACTCCTGTCAATAAAATACCTCTGTGTGTGTGTGTGTGTGTGTGTGTGTGTGTGTGTGTGTGTGTGTGTGCTCCTGCTAATGGTCCTTGCTTAAATCATTGATGAGCTCATTGATTTTGGTGAATATCTCATGTCCCTGATGAGGCTGGTGAGAGCGCAGACTGTAATTATACACGGGGAAAGTGGAAAAACATCAGCAGCAGAGCAGGAAACAGGATCCCATCAGATTCTAGGGATTAAATAAATGTATTTATATAAGATGTGGTTTGTTGCGAGAACAATAATCCAAATGTAAATATTTGATCAGATTGCATAAAGGTGCTCCAGCTGATGTGGATCATTTAATACATGGTCAACTGCAATTTGTAAAATGTTTAAACAAATACTTAATAAAATGTATTTTAGTTTTTAGACACTAAATAAAGTAAAATATACTTTGCAGTTGAGCTCTGAGCTTTTAAAATCTCAGCCTTGTGTTTGGCTCCACCTGTAGGTTTCTCTGGGTAAATACAACCATCAACTAATTTTCTTATTAACACCACCTGTAGTAAACAGTATCAGATTTCTGATGACCTTTTCACTCTTGCTGACTGTTGCAGATCTTTATTGTGTTAAATGTCTTTTCTTTTTGGCAATTAATTCTACACAAATAATACATAAAGGTACGTTCATACGTTTAACAACCCTTTGCTACAACCCTAAATGCATCCTGTTTGATTGTATTATCCCTGAGATATCAGCAGAACTTGATTTATGTCCACCTGTGCAACACTTTTCTACTGAAGTGGAGCACAGCGGGGCTTTGTGAGGAGAACCTGCTCCTCCAAAAGTGCTCCATAAATTTCAGTCTTTTAATGAAGTGTTCAGACAGAAAGGTGACACGACCGCAGGACAGGGCGAAGGTTTACCGCTGATGTCTGGATAAGTGTGTGAATAAAGAGAACATCTGTGGAAACACTGAGAGAGAGCAGCTTTGAATCAGTTGCCAAAAAGGAAATCCTTTTCAAATCCACATCAGAAAGTGTATAAAAATCGAAGCTGCCGACATAGAAGAAACCAAAACAAATATAACAGCCATAAGATTTGACTTTATGTTGTCTTTTTATGGGTTTATTGCAGAAGTGATAAGAATAAATGCAGTGTAAATGCCTGTGTGATATTTTTCCAGGCATTTTGCCCTCAGTCTGGTCTTCAGCTGGACTGACGTCATGTGTTTGACGGTCGCAGCCAAACAAACTTCATTTTTTCTGCATTGTCCTAAAAACTGTAACGATGTCTGTAAAGTTTTATGTGCACAGTTCACTGAATGTGGCTGTAAACACCTTCACATCTAAAGCAGGGCTGCAACTAAGAGTTATTCTCACAGATTAATCTGCTGATTACTCATTTTTTCCTGTCATCTATGAATCATTTTCTCCTCTCTTGTCCTTTCTTTTCACTCAGACTTCTCTGTGCTGTCCTGGGACCCCCCATCCCCACACCCCCCGTCGTTGGAGAGGGAAGGTCACTGCACTGCTGCTTCTCATGAGGTTTCTCCCTTTTTTCCCCCATTAGATGAGCTTTTCCTCATCTGAATCAAGTTTTAAGGATACTGGTCGTGGTATTCTGCTCAGATTATAGCTCCTTTAAACAGATTTGTGACTTTATTGAACCCTTAAGGGAAATTGTCATGTTACTGCAGTAAAACCAACAGTAAAAATGAATTTGTTGTTTGAAAAATTATTATTTAGCTGCTGATAATTTTTTGTTTCAGCCAATGATCTGTCAT
>JBAJHX010000011.1:7749986-7768791 GCA_037176925.1 Amniataba percoides | reverse complement strand
AGTAAAAATGAATTTGTTGTTTGAAAAATTATTATTTAGCTGCTGATAATTTTTTGTTTCAGCCAATGATCTGTCATTTCTGCTCTGTGCTGCAGTACGCTGCTGCAGACACGAGATGGCGCACAAGGCTCAACATTTCACCGCTGAATCCATTGTCTTCATCTGTGTAAATGCATAAAACGGAATAAGAATACTTAATTGGTATAAATTGGACGATTGTTTATTGATTGTGTGCATGTGTGCAAGTGCATGAAGCAGGAAAAAGTTAGAAACACAGAATAATGTTAAAAAATGCATCTAGTTTCCTTAAATTTAAATAATAAACTGCATATATGTATTAATTGAGGTGTTATAATGTCTGTATGATTGGTTTCCAATAATATAAATGTGTCTTTATAAATGTGATTTTAAACTGTGTGTGCAGATGAATCAATGTCCCTCTTTCTCTTTTTTTCCCTTCTTGTTGTGAAACCGATTGAGTTACATCCGGATTAAAACGCGCCCTATTTGTCCTCTCTAATCAGAGCCAGATGTGTCTCACCTCCAGCGCCGGCCCGCTGTCACTCAAGCCGCCTCTGGCCAATCAGCGGCGGCCTCTGACTCCTCCCTCCCGCCTCCCCCCGCACCTCACCTCTCCCTGCAGAGGAGCGGAGCCTCTTTGCTGCAGAGGAGGAGACCCTGCTTCTTCTTCTTCTTCTCCTTCTCCCTCATCCGGCACCTCTGTCCCCGCTGCTGCTGCTGCATCTCATCGCCCCCCTCCACCTCCACCTCCACCCCCTCCAGTCGCGATGCACAGGGGGGACATGCTGGCCGTGTGCGCGCTGCTCTGCTGGAGCTGCTGCGCCGTCTCTGCCGTCCGGAGGGCCGATCTGTTTCCGTACGGGACCCCGAGCGGGGACCTGATCCTGGCTGAGGGCGACGACGAGACCTCCAGGGTGCTGTCCCTGCCCAGACCCCTGCACTTCTACGACGCCCCCTTCTCGCAGCTTTACGTGAGTACGCCTCAACATGTCAGGTTAACTTGTTGCAGGTGATGTTGCAAAAGTCATGCATTGTCGTTTTCTCTGTTTTTGGCCAAAAAAATCTGCTATTGCTCCAAAGATTTGAACATATTCTCACTCCTCCTCCTTCCTGCAGCGTGTGTGAGCATGTTAAGTAAAATAAATATGAACCAAATGAATTAAAAGTTCACGCACACAGCAGATGTGAGCAAGTCAAGACAGTTTGCTGATGAAGAAATGCTGCTGGAAATAACTTTATTACTTTAAACCCAGAGTGATCTGTTGTAATCTGAAGTAAAAGTAGGAATAAAAAAATCCTGCAACACTCAATTACACAGCTCATATTCTGCAGCTGTGTAATTAGACACTTAAGTACAATATGAGGTACTTTACTTGGATAATTAAATTTCATGCTTGTTTCTGCTTCTGAGAAGGGAAAACTGCACTTTTTACTCCATTACATTCACCCTACAGCTTTAGTTATTAGTTACTTTAATTCATTAATTATAAAGTAATATTGCAGATGGAGCTGTAACATCAAAGTGGTGTTAATACACGACTGCATCCGTAGTTACACACCAGTGGTGCAGATAATTTATATACACCTGTACTTACTACTGATGCATTAATGTATAGGCAGTATGTCAGTGCGTAAGGAAGTACTTACTTTACTTTGAGGAAGTCACAATGTAAAAAATACTTCATTAAAAGCAAATCTCCTGCTTCGAAATCTCACTTAAAGCAGCTCAGCGTAACTTTTTGTGTAGTGTTGATTTTAGCGGTCCCTGTGGACAAAGGTGGGAATGTTTCACCTACAAAAAGACTTTTAATCTACAAAATGATTTTTAGTTGTAAAAAGATTACTTCGTTGGGTGGAGAGTGGGCGGCAACTCTCCAGAGATGGCAAATCTGTGTATTCGGAGTGAACCATAAGTATCATAAATAACTCATAAAGGATGAAAACAGGACCAGTTGGTTTTATATATTACATTATACAGTATTATTGTTCATACATTGCACAGGTAAAAACCATTTCAGTGCTGAGTTGGAACGTCTTTAAACGGTTTTAAAGCGTTTGGCTGTTTAATCTGTGAGGATGCATCATATTGTTTCTATATCTTGTTGGTGCATTATGGGAAATGTAGGATGCAGAGTTGAATATATTGGTGTAAGAAATATAAAGCAGCATTTGATGGAAATACTCAAGCAAAGTACAAGAACCTCAAAATTTTCTTCAATCCACCCTGATGAGACGTATTCAGAATATTTCATGTTTTTTTTCGCAGTGTAACAGTAACAGTTTTGTGGTTTGGATGTCTCATAATCAGCGATCAGCCCCGGGGATCCTTGAAGGAGCCCCACAGGTCCTTGAGGAGGTTCCAGTGGTTTATGAGGGGGATCTCGGGGTTCATTATGTGGTTCCTGGGGTCCATCGGGGGGTTCCAGCAGTGCCCAAGGAGGTTCCAGTGGTTTATGAGGGGTTACGGGTTCATTAGGGGGTTCCTTGGGTTCATATGCTGTTCCACATATTTCTCAGATCTTTTTACGATGGCTTGTGAATAATTCAGGGGTCCTAGACCACTAAACCACTGGTGACATCGACAGAGTTTGTTGCTAATTCTTTCCGTCTCCAGGTGGCTACCAATGGCATCATATCAGCCCAGGACCTGCCGATGGAAAAGCAGTATGTCGACGACAGCTTGCCCACAGATTTCCCCGTGGTGGCGCCGTTTTTGGCCGACATTGACACCAGCGGAGGGCGAGGGCGGATTTACTACAGAGTGACGGAAACACCCAGCGTGCTGAACCGAGTGGCCCAGGTCTGTTTATCCAATAAAATGAGAGAGCTGTTAAAGTTATGTGATTGTTTATTGACGACAAAACTTTCTTTCTGCGCGTCACTTAACCACAGATCTGGATTCTTCCCCCTTTTTCAGTTTCTCATCCATTATTTTAATCCATTGTACACTCCATCTTTCCTTTTTTTCCTTTTCTCCTTCTTTCCCACCATCATTCATTCATTCATCTGCTCATCCAGGAAGTACATCGAGGCTTCCCAGATGCAAAGTTCACACCCACTCACGTCGTGGTTGCAACGTGGGAGGATGTCGCGGCGTACGAAGAACAAACCCGAAACACCGGACCTTCAAATAGGGTAAGAAGGGCGGAGGGATGGTGAACACGGGTGGTGTTTTATGAATGAATGAGTTCATTTTATCATGTAAACAGCCCACATAGCCCTCTCTCGTATTGTTTTGCTTCTCGTGAGAGACACGGCCCCAAATTCCTGGAGGATGTGCAGCACTTATAATCAACCTGGGGTGGGGGGTCTATTTGTAATTCCCCTTCCCCTCCTAATCTGCCTCTTAACCTTTTCAAGGGGTCAGAGGTCATCTTTAAGGGTCATCAAAGTGCCCCCCCTCCTGACTCGTTATCCCCTCCTCCAATTCACACACAGGTAGACGCAAACATGCCTTGACCATTCATGCTCACATGCTCTGTTGGACATTACTCCCCTCTTTGTTTGTCGGCCAGTTACCAGTTAATAACCTGGTTTGCCATTAAATAGCCCCTCTTTAACAACCCAAACTCACCTCAACAGCTATTTTCATGTTAAAAGTGGGCCGATTTTCAGAAATGTTGGCGCAAAACTAGACTTTTCATGCTTCATGCTCTTGAGGTTTGATAAGAAGTAAGATAAGTGTTACTGAAATACTTTAAAATGGAAGTAAACTAAAAAAAAATATTATTTTCAGGCAAGATTTTCACCCTGTTAGTGTGAGTCAGTGAATCTTCAGTATGTGTGTCTGTGTGTGTTCAGATTTCACTTGATTTGAGATATGACTCATAGAATAAGTAGTCATTTTGAAACGATTTGTGGCAATTGGGTACGGAGCCGTGCGTCAGAGGCACCGCTGCCGCTCCAACTTGTTGAGCCGTGTTGGGGCCAAAAAGCAGCCAAACATCAGCAAATAAAAATCTTAGTGACATTATTTTACCTGCATACACCTGCCATTTAAACGTCACGCAGCATCTCTCAGCGTCTGGACCCTCCTTCAACTCTCCCACGCCCCCCCTTGGGGAGGCAGAAAACCTCTGGAGAAGGGTGATACTTTACACATACGTAATTTTCTGGGAATTTTCCTGGAAAGAGGCATGTAATTTGGCACAAATTACAGGGAAAATAGGAGTTTTCTCGGACGATATCCATTCATTATTCACTTGTTATTAGAAACTTTACTCTCCATATTTGTTAAGTTGTATGTTTGAAACAAACGTTGCTTTTTCACACTTTTTTAAGCTGCATGTCTCCTGTTCAAGCTGATGACACAATGATTTATTTTTTTCAAATTATTTTCTAGCTTTGGTCCCTCAAAATGTTTATATTTGCCCCTTTTTAATTAGAAATATATTGATACTGACATATTATCCTCTTTCTTTATAATTCAATGGTTGTTTTTAAGAAATGATGGCACTTTGAAATTAAGTGTCACTTAGAGGAGCTCCCGAGGCTTTGTGTAAATTAATCTCTGGGAAAGACTCCAAGCAAAGCCAACCCTCCTGAACTTATCGATCAAACAAACAGTGCTTTGTTGTTCCTGGTTTGCAGCATGTGGGATGGAGGCATGGAGGGAGTGGTAGATTTAAGGAAAGAACCCCAGGAGATCTCCCTCTGTTCTCTCCCTCCTTCTCATCTGTTTGTCCTTTTTCTTTATGAACACTGTCTGGTTTCTTTTATGGCTCCTTCTTTCCTCCTGATTGATCAAAAGCTGAACATTCAGATAGTCCGGTGGGGATACACAACATTAAGCCTCTCATGCAATTTCTTAATACTGAGGGCTCGTTTTGATGGCATTGCTGCTAAATGGACAAAATTGCCGATTGCATCTTCTTTGAGCCTCAAATATCAGAATCAAGTCTCTGTCCCCTGTTGATCATTGAAGTGCAAAATGTTTTTACATGTGCAAAGTGGGGGTTTGCTGTGTTATTTAAAGAGTCTGTCTGGCTTGTGAGATCGGAGCAGTCGGGGTCCCGGCTGGGATTTGCTTGAGTGGGTCTCTCTTCGGACTGATAGCATCTTCCTTTGAAGTGATTAGCCAGAGGTGCTGGGTGGGGTGCGTTGGGGGTAGAGCGGCATGTGTGTGTGAACTGATTAACCTGAGGTGTGTGTTTGTCGGGATGTGTATTAGGGGTGACAGGGTGGGGGTGTTCTCGGGGGGAGGGGCGGTGGACTGCGTGGTGGAGTTGAGACATGGAGATGAGATGAGAAGAGAAGCAAGGGAAGGAAAACAGGAGAATGGAGCACAAGAGCGAGAAAGTTTACATCCCTAAGAAGTGGGCTTGTGTTTTCTATTAAATTAGTCCTAAAGAGGCTATTATCATAATTGGAAAGTAATTACTTCACTTGAAACCCAAAACACACACCCTGTTGTATCTGCCACCATGTAGACCAATTTGCTAATGACCTGAGCCATTAACACGGAGAACCCGACCTCCTGTATGTTGATGTTTTAAGAAGTGCTGAGCAGGAATTACCCTGAACAGCATATTGCTAATCCTTCTTCACACGGGGACACATGTCATGTTGATAGATGCCGTTGCACGGTTTGTCTTCCCTCGTGATTTTAAGCAGCAGAAATCCACTTCTCAGCCGCAGGACGATGCACTTGTTTCACTGATCACCCGCAAAAACTGAAATCCATGTGAATGTCTAAGAATGTGCTCTTATATGTTAATTCAAGCACAGAATTGAAGGATGAATTGTTGCAACTCTCTTAACTTTTTATCTATCATCAGGCTAAAATTTGACTATTTTAAACTAATACTTCGGTTTATGAAATACCGGCAACCAAATGATTCCTCAGCTGTACTGCTTCATGCTATTTAGCAAATATAATCCTGCAAACACAGTACATAAAGTGGAGTGTGATTTTATGTTTTTTTTCTGTTCTCCCCTCGAGCTCTCTTCAAACTTACATATGCAAAAACAAAAAGGAAAGTCTAAGTCTGCTGCATGAAGTTCAGGCGCGGTTGAATGAATGAATAAATGGACTCCTCTGTTGGATTCGGCCCTCACCTTTCATTTCGCTCCCTCTTCCTTTGGCCTCTTCTCTTCTTCGTCTCTGTAGCACAATAGGAACTATTGTTTCTGTTAGTGTTATTTGTTGTTTCTGGGGGCCCCCTTGCAGTGACACAGGGGGCATCCCTTGAAATATGTTCGTCCTGGCTCAAAACAGGCTTTTACTAAACTTCAGCTTTCATAATATGTTATTCCTTCACTATTCTATGGCTGTTGTGGCTCAATAAAGGCCACTAAAATACAACTAGAACTGAGACTGGCGATCCTGGCGGCTTTACTAATTACTAGTACAGTCATAGCGAGCTGGTCTGTAGTTGCGGGAAAGATGTTCACAAACCTTTCAGGATCTAAGAAAAGCAGCGATGGTTTTACCCACATGTGCTCTCGAGCTGATCAAAAAGCTTTTTGAAGAGCTCTCATAAGCCCTGAAGATGTACAATTTCCTCGAGCTTTAGGAGAGCGGGGAATCCTTCAGAGACAGGAAAGTCACCCGGAAGACTGGAGCAGGGATTTTCATATGACAGCAGCGAAATACTGACTGCACTGTTCCTGGCCACAAGCCTGGGCTGTGTGTGTGTGTTTGTCTGATTGTGTGTGTGTGTGTGTGTGTGTGTGTGTGTGTGTGTGTGTGTGTGTGTGTGCCAGTTCCCACGCTGAAGGCAGTTCCGTTTGTAGCACTCTGGTGAGGCTGGCAACTGGACTGCAGCTGCTCCCCGTCTCTCTCTCTCTCTCTCTCTCTCCCTCTCTCTCTCCGCCCGTTTGCAGCTGTGTCGCGGCCGCCAAGCCGGGAAAAAAAAAACGACGACCAACAAACAAGGGTAGCACTCTCATCCCAGCCTCCCTCCGTCTCTCTCGTCCTCGGGACGTTCCAGGACAGCCAAAGCTCTAGATGACGATAAAATGATTCAGACATCCCTCACAAGAGTGTTGAGTCACTTGTTCGAAACACAGACAAGATGAGAAGTCAAACTGCCTTCAGCTGGAGTTATGTATGGCAGAGTAGACTAAACTACATAAAGACAGCAGACCAGCCTTGTAAATAAACAAATACTGAAGGCCAAACTAAGGTAAAATATTTTGAACGAAACCTAATGAGACTAAATCAGTTCCACACAACACCTGATGCATGTTTGCAACAGAGTGTGCACAGCTGTACTGAAGCCACGTTGCGTTGTTTGTACATGTTACATGCTTACTTAGTGACAGATGAACAGATCTTCCTAGTTTTCTGCAAAAGTCTGAAGCCAGTCTTTCTGGGCACGTAGGAATTAGAAGCTTCCTTTGAGAGGTGTTTACCCTTTAAGTCTCTAGAGATACACTGAGTACATATAAATGTCGTCACCTTGGCTCACACACTAAAACACACACGTCTTTTATAGTTGCAAAGCCTGCTGTGTAATTTAAATGAACAGTTTGACGCATTGGGAAATATTCTCTAATTTCCTTTCTTGTCGAGTTAGATGAGATGATCAATGTTGCTCTGAGGTGTGTGTACAAGAAGAAAGTAAGTTCAGCATAAAGACAGGAAAGAGCCTGATTGTTCATGGGAAACAAAATCTGCCCACCAGCACATCTTTAAATGACATTTTATTTAGTTTGTGTAATCAATAAAAATCTGTCAAATTCCATGTTAAAAATACTTACAAATCATTTAAAAGCAACACAAGATCATTGTTAAAGTAGATTATTTTCTTTGATCACCTGCAATGAAAAAAATAAATTAACTTTGAAACAGGCCCTTTATAGATACATTAAGTGTGTCTCAATTATCTAAATAAACCTCCCTCATTTTCATGTAAGCTGTTGGGTATTTCCAGACTGATGATGTGAAACCCAAACAGTCAGGGTGACCCCGACAACAAACATTTGTCTGTCCCGGAGACGATTAATGTCTGTGTGTGTGTGTCTGGTCAGCATGAGGAGTGTGAGGCCTTTAAAAGAGGTGTGACAAACAGCCTGTAGGGAGGTCGAGGTGTGTGTGTGTGTGTGTGTGTGATGGTGGTGGTGGTGGGGTGTCAGAGCACACACACTCACACACAAACTGAGCTGCACGCCGTCTAAAAGTCTTTGATGTGTGTCGGCTACAATTTGTTGTCTTCCAGCTGTGAGTCTGTAAAACACACCGGGACGAGAGACAGACTCACACGCGGCGAGTGACCACACAGATGGAGGAGGGACGGAGAGGCGAGCGCTAATGAATGCAGCAGTTTCACATTTTGGGAAATGTGCTTATTTTCTTTCGTGCCGAGAGTCAGATGAGAAGATCCCGTCCTGCTCTGGCGTGTTAAATATGAAGGCTGGAGCCAACAGATACAGCAAACCTGGCTCTTTCCAAATCAGTTCAACAATGAGCACATTATTTCTTGTTTGTGCTTTTGCATCAGAACAGGGCCACAGTGACTGTATAATTATTCTGTTGTTGATGTTTAGCAGGCATAATGTTAACCATCTTCACCGTCTTAGTTCTGCTAATTAGCAGTGAATACAAAGTGAAACTGAGGCTGATGGGAATGTTGTTGGATGCACAAAATGTCGACTTGATGATGGTGCTAAAGGAAAAAGTCACAATTAATTCATTCAAGTCGAAGTTAACAAATGTCACTAAATTCATTGGGATTTATATGTCCAAGTACACCCCCACAAAGAACAGATATTGAAGAGGTCGATGGAAACGCGCTCACATTTGTTTGTTGACTTTTCATAACTTTACTGAAAACCTCTCATTGTAAAGCAGATCCATGGCCTCTCTCCCAGCTCTGCCAACCCCCCTGCATCCTTTCATCTCTCTATCTGTCTATACCTCTCTTCCTCTGCCCCCTCCTCTTGTTTCTCTCTCTCCCCTCTCCTCCTCCTCCTCCCAGGAAGAAGGGGGGGGGGGGGGGATACGGACATTTAGAAGGGATATTAAGGACAAAGAAAAAGCAGATCCCCCTCTTGTAGCTCCAGCTTGTTCTCCTCCTTCTTCAGAAAGAAAAAAAAAGACCCCCTCCTCAGTAATTACACAGAGCCTGGAGGCTACAAAGACCTCCCCGCCCACAAACAACAAGATAGTTTAAAGATGTTGATGTAAACAATTAGGAACACACACATACATCCACATGAGATGGATATAGGAGGAGGGACAGCTGTGCTTGTGTAAGTGTGTCTCACACTGTAACGATGTCTGGTTTGCACGCTGTAACATCATCATGAAAGATGTCCAGACACACAGGAAGACAGCTGTGGAGATCAACATCTGGGCTGGGGGTTGAGAGACCGAGGTGTGTGTGTGTGTATGTGTACAGATAATCTGATACTGTCCCAAAGGAAAACAACATGGGATCTTTCCCTCATTCACCAAATCTGTGTTTTTTTTAACTGTGGTTTCGGGCTGCACGTCCCCGCGTGCACGTAGGAAATAAGTTCCTCAAGAAAGATTTATTCTGGTCAGAAAAGTCACCCCAATTCATTGTTTTCATTCTGACTCAGTTCATCTTAATCTGTGCAGAATATGTCTGGAAAGATACTGAAGTCAGTGTGTCAGTAATGGTCAGAGGAAGAGAGGGAGGGGTGGTGGAGGGTTGGAAAAGGTGAGAAGTCTAAACATGAATCCCAGCAGAGCGAGAGATGAGAGAGGAAGAGGGGGAGACACAGGGGGGTGGAGGCGAGAGGAGGTGCGAGGAGAGGTGTGAAGTTTAAATATGAGGAGTGAGTGTTAGAATGATTTGAGGGTGGTTGAGCAGAGCTGACTCGGCGCACGCAGGAGGTGACCTCACCTCACTGACACCAGCCAGAATAAACAGCAGAAAAAAACATTTTGGGTGTAACTTGCATATTAAGGAAGTCACTGAAATCTTAAAATAAAGTTTAATGAAACAACAAATGATAATCTATAAGAAGAGGTAGATACAGGATGTGATACCTTGAATTTTTCTCCATTTCTTCAGATTTTCGAGGTTTTAAATGAGTTAGTTGTTTATTTCCTGGCTCCTACTTTTTTACTTAATAGAAATATTTGATGTTTGTAATGCAGACATTAGCCACCATATGCCAAGTAATGTTGAAACAGTGAAACCAATGAGTGTGTGAATCACTCTTTGAGTTATTACGATGGAGATGATGCCACGAAAAATCCAGACTCTCACTTTAAACCATAAAACTAAGCGATGCTTAAATATAGATGCATTCATTCAGCCGTCTCTCTTCTCTCTTCAGCTCAACACATTCCAGGCTGTGATTGGTTACGATGAGACCGACTCCTACGTCCTCTTCCTGTACCCTGAAAATGGTCTGAACTTCTTTGGGACACGACCCAAGGTAAGCTAAAATCACAGCTTGGACATTACAGCACTTGTTAATAAGTTTTTCAAATGTGTGATGGTACTTTTTCCCTTTTTCCCCCTCTAGGAGTCTTACAATGTTGAGATCGAGCTTCCCGCCAGAGTCGGGTTCAGCAGAGGCGAGGTCACATATCTGATCTTCTCCCGAACAGAGGGGCCTTACTACAGCGTCACCAGCGACCAGCAGAGTGTTAAAAACCTCTACCAGTAAGTCAGGCCCTCGATGTTGCATCACATTTCTCCTCACACCCACATCTGGAAATGCTGTCATCCATCTGAGAATTACTGTCCATTTAGAGCAATAAAACACTGTAACTTTCTCTTTCTCTTTAGGGTTGGTAATACAGGAATTCCAGGTGTTTGGCTTTTCCACACTGGGAACCGTTACTCCTTTGACAACATAGTTCCTGCATCCACCGGCGGCCTCCTCGCTACGCCACCATCCGAAGGACGTCACCTGTCACTGGTAATTTTGTCCATTTTTATTAATTTAACTCACAAAGTTGCATTTTAGATACAGCGTCTCACTCCTCCGTGCATTCTGCCTCCAGGACACCACCACCCCTGAGTACGCCGAGTTCGAGGAATACACAGACAACACTTTTGACCCCGACAACCAGGACGAAGACGACGACTACCCTCTGACAGGCGGCAACCCCGAGTTCCAGCCGCCCCCCGCAGGCGGTGAGTCCGTCCAGCCAGCGAGTCCCGACGCTCCTCCCTCCCCTTCTGAGGATGCAGGTCGCCAAAATGTACCGTTGACCTCTGAACCCCGGTACAATTCAGAGCCAGAGGGGAGGCGCTATGCTCCCCCTAACCCCCCAGAGACGGCGCCAGAGGGAGATGCTCAGCAGGCCGGGGAACAGCAACCACAGGTAACAAAAAACAGCCCTGCAAATGAAATGAATTATGTTAGGAACAATATTTTAATATTCATTTGTTCAGAGGAAACATTTCAACTTGAACTAGAACACACTTGGTGCTTTTTAAAAATCAAAATCTCTTAAACTACAAAAATTGCTTCCAGGCCATATTTTTTTGGGGACAGGAGCTTATATAGACAGCAGCACTTGAGTGGCAATCTGTTCAAATCCTCTGAAAACATCACTCATTGCAGTGGATTTGAAAAAAAAGAGGAGGAATTTAAGCTGTCAGTGCCATCACCGTTTTTCAATAACAATTTGAAATTGTAGTCTCTTTTTGTAAATTGTGTGGTTATAATGGAACGCTGCTTTGGGGACGGTGCGGTGGTGTCGACAAAAAAAAAGGAAAGCCTCGATCGTGAGAATCAGAGTGAGATTTTTTGCCAAGAATGTCGTTTTGGTATGTTGATGCACAACAATAAACATCATCATACCCTACATATTGTATACAATATGTAAAGTATGTGCAGCTCTGTAGTTTATAGCATCTGGAGAGAGTTAGAAAGTATTGGCTCAGTTCCCATTTACATCTTTGAAGTCAAACACAGTCTATCTGCTCTGTAGGTGCCTCTGGAGGTGGTGGATATCTACCCCCCCCACAGAAATGAACCTCCTCTCTCCCCTGGAGGTCACGTGGTCAGCGTGGATGAAGATGACGTTGATTTTGACACAGGAGGTAAGAGATTGAACTACGTACATGTATGCATGTATAGATTTGGAGTTTTCTTCTTCACTCACGAAAGGACGTTCACTTTGAGAAGCAGGAGGGTAACATTACCTCGCCCTCTGCTGCAGAGCCGCTCAGCAGCTGGCAGTACAATACTGCCGTTGTGCCGGGCAGCTCCCAGGTGTGTGTGTGTGTGTGTGTGTGTGTGTGTGTGTGTGTGTGTGTGTGTGTGTGCGCACGCAGTACTCCCTCCCCTGCAACTACTCCCACAGGCTTCTGCCATAAATAAGAATGTGTTCTAAGTCAACTTGTCTGGTTGCATTAGGGTAAAAAAATATTAAGATGTTTTGCTCAGTGTGAGGTGATGACATACGATTTTTCTTTTTTCTCTGAAGATGCAAAGAGTTTTCATGACACTACAGTATTTTTGGAATAAGGAAAATCCGTAATTTAGAATGAAACAAGTTCTCATGTTGTTTTTATGAAAACCTTTTTTTCCAAGACTTCTGCTGAACAAATGACTTTTAAGAGGGATGTTTTCAAAGTGTGTGTACATATATAGTACAGTCTTAAGGGTGTGTGTGTGCATGCACAAAATATCAGAATCTGAGGAAAAACATAATCTTACAACACACACCTACATTTTTCACTGCTGTCATGAGCTAAGTATTTAGAAACTTGGACAAAGCGTAGAAACATTGTGATGTGTGGGTTTCCCTCCACAGCACTGGCACGTGTGTGTTTGTGTGTGTAAAAGCTCAGTGATTTGTCTCTTGTGTGTGTTTCTGAGAAAATACCCTGACATCCTGTGTGTGCGTGATGCCCCTGTAGGATGAGAGAATGCTGGATTTTACCCCAAATCAGCCATTTACCCAAAAGACAAATAGAGCGAGGCAGAGGAGGAGAAGAAGCTCAGAGAGCGAAGCACTCAGTTGTTCCAAGTGTTTTTTTCTTTTTATTCCTGGAGGAGTTTTAGTAATAGTTGCTGGGCTGTTTTAGCTCCACATGTCCAAGAACTGATTCATTTTAGAGACACTTAAGATCTCTTATTACTTTTGTCTGCTCTGCAATGATGACTTCCACTTTTCATGCTGTCCATTTAGTTTCTGTCAAATAAACAGAACAGAGTGCATCACTTCCTGATTTATTTCAGGAAGGAGCGAGTGTGTAGAACATGTAAAAGCTTCTATGAACTGCATACTGTAGATACACATCATTTCATATATGTTAGTTTATCAATTTATTGTCCTTTCTGTTTTCTTTTAGACACTGAAATATGTGTTGAAGCGTTTTCGATGCCTCTGGGAGTTTGTGTGTGTGCTGTGTGTGTGTGTGTGCGCTGTGTGTGTGGATCAGTGGGTGTGGGAGGACTGCAACAGCTGGGTTCTCTCCAAGTAGAGCTTTGACATGTGTGTCTTTATATGTGTGTGTGTGTGTGTGTGTGTGTGTGTACGCTTCTCCCTGGATCTGGTCCACCTTCTTATTCTTTCTGTCCGTCTGTACTTATATGGAAACAACCTTTTTAAAGATCTGTCTCCATTTAAACTAACAGGTCTGTGGGATGTAAATGCTTTTAGAATCAAAAGAAATGGACCTGCTAAGTGTTCAAACACACTTTTACATCTTTCCATCTCTAATTTCCACATAAACAGCTTTTATTTGAGGATAGTAAAGGTAAAAGCCATAAAGATAATATACAGTAAAGATCAAGCTTAAACATTACAGATAACAGGAAGTGTCTGAATGTACATCTCTCTCTGCTGGCGGGATCTTGGATAAGAGATGTTAGATAGCGGAGTAATATTGATCTATTTATCTAGGCAATTCATAATAATCATTATCTCCCTCTCTCAGTGATCCACTACACAACAGAAAATAAGGAAACATGTGCCAGGTATGTGAAAACTAGATGAAATTATATGTAATATACAATAACATAAAAATGTAATTGCTGGTATAATATTATGTAAATCATGAGAACTTTTCATCTCTTGTATTTAACTTTTTTTTTCTTTGTTTGTTTGTTTTTTTCTTTCTTATAATTTCAGATTCCAGCAGCAGTGCTCCCAGAATGCATTTTGCTCCGACTATGCCACAGGCTTCTGCTGCCACTGCCGATCCGGCTTCTATGGAAATGGACGCCACTGTCTACCTGAGGGTCAGAGCGCTGCCATTAACACACACAGACACAGAAATCCTCTTTGTGTTTTCTAGAAGTGAACATTTATACAAATTTCTTAAATATAAAGTGTTTTTCTTTGTTGTGATGCTCGTGCTGCTCCTCCAGGTGCTCCGCAGCGTGTCAGCGGTAAGGTGAGCGGGACTGTGACAGTGGGATCGACCCCGGTGGTGCTGGACAACATCGATCTTCACGCCTACATCGTGGTGGGAGACGGGAGAGCGTACACCGCCATCAGCGAGGTGTGAGCCTGAGACATAAACATTACTTATTTTTATTTTTGTTCTCAACTACATTTAACTCTCTGGTTGCTTCTCTTGTAAACTTTGTGCTGATTGGTCAGGTGCCCGAGCCGGTGGGCTGGGCTCTGATGCCAGTTGCACCAATAGGAGAGCTCTTTGGATGGCTGTTTGCTCTAGAGCTGCCCAATAGCCAAGCAGGATTCAAAATCACAGGTAAACTGTTTGTGTGTGTGTTGAGAGTGTGTGTCTGTATGTGTGTGTGTTTTTTTTGGTCTCCCAGCCAGCTGTATTGTCTCCAGGGATGTGATGTGTTATCAGGCTTCCACCTCCCCTCTCTAATAGGAAACAGCTGTGTATGTGTGTGTTTGAGTGTGTGTGTGTGTGTGTCCAGAACAGATGTAACCATTGCAGACATTCCACTTTTTATGATATGTAACCGCTGCTGGTGTGTCTGCAGCGATCTGTAATGAAACTGATCTATAAATAGAAAAGCCGATTGATCCATCTACTGATTCTCTTATCAGGCGCTGAGTTCACTCGCCACGCAGAGGTGATCTTCTACCCCGGCAACCAGCACCTGTCAATCACCCAGACGGGCCGCGGCCTCGACAACCACAACCACCTCACCGTGGATACTGTACTCAGCGGAGACGTGCCCTTCCTGCCTCCTGGAGTTGAAGTTACCATGGAACCCTTCAAGGAAACCTACCAGTACTACCCCTCTGGTAACCATAACAACCACGAGAGACAAAATAGCGTGTAACATTTGACGGCTAACATTGCCTAAAAGTTTCACGTCCTCTACCTCCAGTCGCCACCTCCACTTCCGTGAGGGAGTTTTCAGTCGTTTCGGCGGAGCGAGGCTCAGAGTCCTTCTCCTTCCAGCTGAAGCAGAACATCACGTACCGCGACTGTCGTCACGACACCCGCGCCGCTGTCCTGGAAACGCTGCAGATCACCATGGAGAGGGTGTTCGTCATGTACGTGCAGGAGGAGCGGATCCTGAGATACGCCATCACCAACAAGATCAGCCCAGTCGGAGGTAAGCCACCTGCAGGAATCAGGCTTTGTGGTCCAGAAGGTGGAGATGAGCAAAACTGCCATCTTGATGCTCTTGGCTCACTCAGGTTTAATGAAATACTTTGATTTCGTGCAGTATGATTGTTCAAGAATATGTTTGTTATCCTCTACTTCATATGAAGGGGATTACATAAAGTTGTATCAAAGGTTTTAATTGTCAGGTTTAGTTATCTGAAATTATGTAAATGTTGTTTCAGAGGCTTTTCCTCTCCCAGGAGAGCCCAACTGTGATGAAAGAAAGTAAAGTAAACTATAATTAGGTCCTGAATGGCAAATTGTTTTTCGGCCAGCGGTCATTAAAAACATGCACAGACGGGAGACGGGAATCTGTTTATGATACATCAAACCATTAAAACGGCAACGTTGTGTAGACAGAGCAGAACACAGAGCGCTGAGTAAGAACGTGGGCTTCAAAAGAGCAACGTGGGCCACATTTTGGAACTCATTTGCGAAATGCTGATACACATCTTCAGAAATGTGAATCCGCAAGTAAATTTCTGTGGTCATCAAATCTGAAACAAACATTCAACACCAGTAAAACAAATGAATGTAACCTTCAAATGTCAGTGCAGATCATCGGGGGTCAGTGAGGAATATAAATCACGTGGGCGACACTGACCGGCTGATGTCTGAGCCTGAGCACAAGGCCGACAGTGGCCTTGTTATATTGAGAAGCAACTATCTGAGTGACTGCGTAAATCCTTTCCAGACTGTCAATCTTTAAGTGGGCGCACACACTGGAGGCACTGAGTACGTGAGGTTTTCTGTTCCAGAGCCACAACGAGAAACCAGACCACCTTGTAATTGTTGCAGCGCTGCCACACAGACCTCAGCCAAACCACGGCACAGAGTTGGACACAGCTCAGCTTTAGACACACACGCTGCAAGCTTAGGGATAATTATACATCGAAACCATAGAAAACAATGTTAAAATGTCTGTATTAATTTAGCTGTTGCTGGATTCATTGTCTAGCAATGGCTTCAGACACACTACAGCACTCAAAGCATCACTGTGACCACGACTTGCGTCACAGCGGACTTTAGATATCAATCCGCTTTGGTTTGTTTTGATTATTGCCATTTATGAGTCTGGACAACTGTTGAAATCTCCATGTAAAGTGGGCTGCAATATTTACTATTCAATGAAATTCTAGCATGCGAAGAAAAATAAACAGAGAAAAATGTCAGTGTCATTGCTGGATTTGGTATCTGAAAGTACTTTGTGGTACCAGAAGACCAAACCACAAAACTTGGTGGCCATAAGGATTTTAATGGAGTATACCAAGACTATTAAACAGATGTTTTCAATTGAATTATAAATCTGAATTGAGCTCATTGAATTTGTGGTGTTTTTGAATGTTGGGTACTTCACTATGAGACAAAGCACTACTGCCTTTCACCACAGGGGTCGCCAAAATCAACACAACAGGAAAAGTTCCATTGAGCCATTAAGTTTTTATTTGAATGGATGAACCCTGAAGAATAAACACAGAATAAACGTTTTGAAAGTAGCACAACTTGACACTGACTATACAGATAATTCAGATAAATTTAGCTAGCAGGCACTATAAATTCAGCATTAGTTCAATTTCAAGCGTGTGTGTATGGCTGGGTGTATTGAATTAATCTTTTCCTGTTTACGGTTTTCATGATTGTAAAATCCTCATTGCATGTGAATGGTAAATCCAGCACTTACACCAATATCAGCAAAAGAAGCAGAGGTTTGATTATGCATACCAGAAAATGGAAAGTTATGCACAGAAAGAAGCCCATTACTTCATAATTTGTTGACATTTTTTTCTAATTTTGTTTGTTTTAAAAAGAGGTTTCTCACAAATTTTGTGTCCATTTCACTACTTTTGCATCATTTATATCTTCTCTTGCATCCATACACTCGTTCCATTCCCAGATACCAGCAGATAAACAGAGGACACCAGTATGGAAGTGTGTACAGAAATACAGCATGATCGCGTGTCATGTTCCTCTTCTGTCGACACACAGGGGTCATGCTTTCTTTGCCCACTCGTTCTGATGAAAACCAGAGAGACACAGGGAGATGGACAGGAAAAGAAAGAGGCAGAGAGAGGAGAGGGGCTCGATTTATGTTTTTTTTCTCAGGTTTTGAATCCAGACCAAGTTTCTGTCATTTAAACGTCAACACGTTGATTAAAAAGGTTATGATGACACATCTCACACGTGCACTTGCACACACACACCAGTACACCCAGAGCACAGCTGGAAGAGCTTTCTGGGATCAGGGGTTTTGTAAACATGGGTTAAGTGGTGTGTGTGTGTGTGTGTGTGAGAGAGAGAGAGGGTGCGTGTGTGTGTGTGTGTTCAAGGGTCTTGTGCTCTCTGGGAAATAATATCCCAGCCAATGACAGATTTTCTAGCGGGGGGGTTGCCGGGCAGAATAGTTGCCCACTGATGTCATGAGAATCAGAGATTGTAGGCGAACTTAAGACACTGAACTGATACAGAGAGAGAGAGAGAGAGAGAGAGAGAGGAAAAACCTGATTTGACTGTGACTTGCTGTCTGCTGGTATTTGTTGCTGTTGTCACTTAATTTCCACACAGGGGTGATGGAAATAAAAAAACTTTGAACATTTTTCTTTCTGTTTTAAAGACTTGCATAGATTTCATTATCATAACACATAATTCAGTGGACTGTCAAATATAGGGACAAACTGAACCATGAAATATCAATACCAGTCACAGTTTTTCTCCAGACCAACAATGACTGACGCTACATCCAAACATGGAGCCTCCTCGCTCATTTCAACAAAGAGATATCAACAAATGAATTCATCTTTTCATAACTAGTGACAGATAATATAACAACTGTCCCTCTTATAACTTTGCACAGACTATTTAGTATTGCATTTCCACAGAGTTTTGGGACTTCTGAACAAAAGGAATCATATTTATCTTCTCTCCTGTTCCAACATCAAATGAAGTGCTGTCAGGATCCTGCTGGTCTGCTGAGGTGCTGCATTCATCCCCTAAACACCACTTTCCCTTCAACTTCAGGTCATTTCAACATATCAGTAAAAGTCAGTGATGATAGATAGTTAATTTAGTGTTTTACCGAGGGTGGTTCGTTGGATTTAAAGAGTAGCCAGTACACCTTCGCCATCTTGATATGGTTACAGCTACGCCCCCAGTAAAACCAGACTGTTTGTGTGTGTGGAGGAGTTTTGTAAAAAAGCAACAGGTGGGAAACTGCGGTCGCTGCTTTGATGGTGTGCGTGTGTGTGTGTGTGTGTGTGTGTGTGTGTGTGTGTGTGTGTGTGTGTGTGTGTGTGTGTGTGTGT
>JBAJHX010000011.1:7719302-7747523 GCA_037176925.1 Amniataba percoides | reverse complement strand
GTGTGTGTGTGTGTGTGTGTGTGTGTGTGTGTGTGTGTGTGTGTGTGTGTGTGTGTGTGTGTGTGTGTGTGAGGGGGCGTTACATGTTACACTATAGAAACAAGCAGGAACACAGTGTATATGCACTAAAAGCACCAGTAATGAGCCTTAATTACAGCTTTTAGACTCACATATACATGCTGCGTGTTCTATGGGGAGTCCTGGAGTTGAGATGTAAAGCCTGTCTCACTTTCTCTCCTTGTCTCTCGCCGCAGACGTAGACGAGTGTGCCGAGGGCTTGAGTTCATGCGGTGCTCACGCTCAGTGCGTGAACCTTCCCGGTAGCCATCGCTGCCAGTGCCAGAGCGGCTACGAGTACGGCTTCGACGGGCGTACCTGTGTTGGTGAGTTGTAGTGAACGCAGTGTACTAAAGATAAGACTACACAGAACAGTATGTACACATGACGTGGGTTTAAGATCTGAGCTCTTTCTGGAAACAAGACTCAAGGGACTTTAGTCACACTGGTGGCTGTGTGAAGGACTTAAACAGCGGGTACTGATGACCATGTTCACCTATTTAGTTGAGTTTCTTAGCATGTAAACATTTGATTATTAAAGTACAGTTTAGTTTGCTGGTAAATGATCATAAACCAAAAATTTAGTCCCGAAAATGAAACTTGATTCAAAGTTAAAGCCACTTATATTACCTTTTTTAAAAAGATCTAATCATAATTTGTTGGGTATGATCACTAGCTTATAGTAACAGTGCAAATTTAGATGGCGTTCTTTACTTTAGCTACTGTAATAGCATGTTTTAGTACTTACCATTATCCCATAATTATCACTTGTGATTAGTTCCACAGTCTTTAAAGGCTCATTGCGGCAATTACAGTTCATCTGGAGGAGGACATGAACGTCTTAACCAGATTTCATGGCAATCCATCTAATAGTTGTTGAGATATTTCAATCTGGAACAAAGCGGTAGACCAACCAACAGACTGACATTGCCATCCCCAGACAATATGTGGCTAAAAATGTACCAAAAAATATCTGTACTGGCCTGATATTTGTTTTTATGCCTGAGGATGTTTCAATCATCCTCTGAAACGAATGACAAGCCCATTGTGGTGGTTTTTCTTTGAGCTGTGCTCCACGACATCCATCATTTCACTGAAATACTTCATCAGCAAAAATATTAACAAAAGCCACTACACAAAACAAACTAAAAAAAAGGCTGGACTCAAGAGAAACGTCAGCTGAAACCACTAAACATCCTGTTTTCTGCTGAATCGGACAGTGTTACCGCTTGCACTTTAATTGTGATAAATGAGATGCTCTTCACATGCAAATAAAAGTGAACCCACTGTGAACATTTACTTTATGATTGTCCCGTCTTGTCCTTTCCATGGCTTGGTTGTCAGTCACACTGGCTGCTCACTTAAGAGATGTTTCTGGAGCATGTCGTGTTGCATGTTCCAAAATGAGCTGAATATTTGGAAGAGACCCACGTATTTGTTCAAGTGTGGGCATAACATTTCTTCCAAAACAGCAATGCACAGCTGCAAAAGCTAGGAAACCCAGCAAGAGGGGAGGATGGGTGACAAATGTGAGAACAGGAGGGGGAATGAGCGGGCTAATGTGAGAACGAGAGGGTGAGATTAGGCAGGAGACGGGGTGAAAGTGAAAGACAAATGGAGCAATGACACAATGTGTGTTTTGCTTTGGAATGTGTGGAGGAGAGAGGTCCTGCTGGTGTGTGTGAGTGTGTGTGCGTCCTCCTTTCACCCATCAGTATGAACTTCTGATGAACTTCCTTTAAACCCCCCTCTACAGATTGTGGCAGATAATGTAATACTTTACGTAAGGCCTTGAAAGGATGCAAAGCCAAATACTGATAAGATACCACTGGACTGAATTATTTCTACCAGCACACAGACGTCTTTAAATATCAGTGCAAATATGTGCATTTTTTTTACAAATTCCTGTGCCTCTACATTTGTGATTTTATTTTTTTTTCTGCTCCGTCTGCTTTCTTAGATATAGATGAATGCAGCTCCTCTCCGTGTCACATCAATGCCAGATGTATCAATGGACTGGGTTCCTTCCAGTGTCAGTGCCAGCCCGGGTTTTATGGTAACGGTTTCTACTGCTCCCATCAGGAAGGTCAGTCAAATTGACACTACATGCATTATGTAATATCTAGTTTGTACAGTTAGTGATCATTATTACTTTATTTTTTACTTTCAATTTTGAGAGGAAATGATAATAATTTTTTTATTAATTATTATTACTTCTTGTCTACAGGACAGACAGTTCGTCCAAAGACCCAGTGTGAGCAGCACAGAGACAGTCTGCAGAGTGGAGTGGATCAAGGTGGTCGACCGGGTCTTGGAGCCTTCATCCCTCAGTGCGACTCTGATGGACGATACCGACCACTGCAGGTGAGCACTGATGAGACTGATGAAGTGCATTGCCGACTGATAACTTGAGTTAAGACATGCTGATTTTGAAATGTATAATAAATCATTACAGTGTCATGGCTCCACTGGACACTGTTGGTGTGTGGACAATAGGGGGCAGGAGAGAGCAGGAACCAGGACGCCACCTGGTACAGCACCAACAGACTGTGACAGACCAGGTGAGATATACACCCATTTACAAAAACATGCTTACATTGTGCTCGAAAGTGTTGGTTAATATCCAAAAATGAATTTAATCAGTGCATATATAATTTTTTTTTTTTTGCATTTTGTTCATCTTTGTCTCCTCAGATGAACCAGAGCGTCCTAAAACTCACTGTGAGCACCACAGAGACAGTGTTCAGACCACCAGTCCAGAGGGCTTTCCTTTAGTTGGAGCTTATGTACCCCAGTGTGATGCTAATGGGCAGTACATGCCTTTGCAGGTTTGTCACAAATTAAGTGTTTAAAAAGGAACTTTTATCACCATTTCATGCCAATGAAATAAATGTCTGGTTTTGTCTGTTTCAGTGTCACGGTTCCTCTGGGCATTGTTGGTGTGTGGACAGTAATGGACAGGAGAGAGCTGGAACAAGAACTTCGCCTGGTACAACGCCCACAGACTGCGACAAACCAGGTGAGGAAAATCTATCTGCCTTAGCTCATCCCAAAAGCCAACGTAAGCTGGTTTGGTAAGATCGTTACAGTAAGGCTTTTATGTGTAGTCCGCTTTGATGATTAGTATTTCAGTGTTTTGCCTCCATAAAGTCGGGGATCTTGTGAGTAATAAACCACTGAATTATGTCTCAAAAATGCTCATATATGCAGATGACACCATCCTGCTGGGCCCCATCTCCAGTGAAGGGGAGCAGAAAACATGAAATCTGTGTTAACCTATATTAGTCAGAGAAAGTGGATGGGACAGTTTAGTTAGAGGAGAATATGATGTACGAAACTTTTCTGAAGGACAGCATTGGTACCTGATCACAACTTAAATCAACAGCGCATTCATGAATAATTTTCATTATTTCATTTTTTTTCTTTCTTTACAGATGAACCAGAGCGTCCTAAGACTCAGTGTGAGCACCACAGAGACAGTGTTCAGACCAGCAGTCCAGAGGGATATCCTATTGTTGGAGCCTATGTACCTCAGTGTGATGCTAGTGGACAGTACAAGTCGTTACAAGTCAGTACTTTTGTTTAGTTCATGAAACATTTTCATTCATATCCATTATTTTAAATTACAATTAACTTAAAATAAATTGATTGTGGTTGCTAATATTATTTCAGTGTCACGGTTCCTCTGGACACTGCTGGTGTGTGGACAGTAGGGGGCAGGAGAGAGCAGGAACCAGGACTCCACCTGGTACACCTCGTGTAGACTGTGACAGACCAGGTGAGATTTTGGCCAGCAGCCCATGCAAACTGAATTTAAGCAAAAATAAGGCTGTTTTGCCAGTGCAAGCATGCCAAAGTTAATTTGGAGAAAACTCACAGCTGTAGAATGAGATCACTATTCAAGTAGACAATATAGCATCCTCCTTGATGGAGAAAATCAGACAGACCTACTACTACTATTATGTTCTTGTGCTATCTGTTAAAGATGTGTAGTGTAGATATATTTAATGGTTCCCTCTCTAGATGAACCAGAGCGTCCTAAAACTCACTGTGAGCACCACAGAGACAGAGTTCAGACCACCGGTCCAGAGGGATATCCCATAGTTGGAGCTTATGTACCTCAGTGTGATGCTGAAGGACAGTACACACCACTGCAGGTTAGCATCTTTTTTTTTCTTTATTTAATACCACGAAAGATGTTATAGCTGCATGAATTTAACAAACTGTATGTTCTTCAGTGCCATGGCTCTACTGGACATTGCTGGTGTGTTGACAGTAGGGGACAGGAAAAAGCAGGAACTAGGACATCACCTGGTGCACCACCTACAGACTGCGACAGACCAGGTTAGGACGGATAATATGCACATGAATAGAAAGAACGCTCCTTCTATTCAGCTTTCCATGAGTGTTAAAAAGTGCTTTGTTATCTACAATAACAGTATCAGGGTCAGCAGGTGTGTTATGTCATGGCTCCTCAAGGCTTTCTTGCTTAGCATTGACCTGTGAACCCCGTAATTCCTCAGCTCAATTACAAGTTGAACAGACAGCATGTTTACAATGAGTGTGTGTCTACCTCGTAAGCTGAGGTCTTTGGGCTGTAGCCTTGAAAAGTCTAGAAAAACAGGTGATATCACTGTGTGTGGTATGATGATGGTGAATTATGATTTGCAAAAGGCTAGATATGTTACAACATCCACAGTTTATGGTCTTTTGAAAGTTTTTTGGATAATATTAAAATGAAGTCCTGACTATGCACTCCCTATATTAAACTTGAGCAGTAATGACTATATTAAATTAGTCTATATTAGAAATGACAGACATGGGTGTCTGTTATTGAAGTAACAAACATTACACATGGGAAATACTATGATATAAAACAATATATTTATTTTTCCTGTAAAATCTCCCTTTCTCATCCAGATGAACCAGAGCGTCCTAAAACTCACTGTGAGCAGCACAGAGACAGTGTTCAGACTACGAGTCCGGAAGGATATCCTATACCAGGAGCGTTTGTACCTCAGTGTGACTCAAATGGCCAATACAAGGCTCAACAGGTAAGATCAAGTTTTAATGAATGAGACATAATGTCTTTGCTCCATCATTATGATCACCATTATTTTGTATTTCAGTGTCACGGTTCCTCTGGACATTGCTGGTGTGTGGACAGGACGGGGCAGGAGAGAGCAGGAACCAGGACTCCACCTGGTGCACCACGTGTAGACTGTGACAGACCAGGTGAGACTGCTGTTTAAAGCTGCTCAGGATTTGTTGCATCCAAACATGTCAGGAAATTAAGGACAATAACGAGGTCGTCTATGCAGCATATGAGTGAGTCCGTGAGACAGTTTTGGGTTTCAGGTGTGGAGATAAATAACAGTGGGCTCAGTACTGAACCATGTGGTGCCTCAGTGAAGGGTATATGGGGTAAAAACAGACCCAAAGCTCAGGGAGGAGACGGCATGTCCTAATCCTCTTCAAAGCCTTTAACGTGGAAAGCTCGTAAAAGCTATAAGAGCAGAGGGACTGTGCAATAAACAAGAAATGACGTCATGTAGCTTTAAAAACAGTTCATTGGACTTCAAGGATAATAATCTGTGCTGAATTTGTATCTCCTAAATATTCCAGCTGTATATGTGGGATGTATACATTTTTGTTACCCAGATGAACCAGAGCGTCCTAAAACTCACTGTGAGCACCACAGAGACAGAGTTCAGACCAGCAGTCCAGAGGGATATCCCATAGTTGGAGCTTATGTTCCCCAGTGTGATGCAGAAGGACAGTACACACCACTACAGGTAAACAGCTTTTGACTTATTTTACTGAAGATGTATATAATTTATAGTAACATGAAGCAGATTGTAGACATAATACCTCAACGATCTTTCATTCTTGCGTCAGTGTCACAGCTCTACTGGACACTGTTGGTGTGTGGACAGTAGGGGGCAGGAGAGAGCAGGAACCAGGACTCCACCTGGTACACCACCTAGAGACTGTGACAAGCCAGGTGAGGAGAAAGATCCATTCATCAACACGTGTAAATTGTCATCTAACAAACAATTCTTTAGATGGTGATTTTGACCAGTGTGAATGCAGCTATGTACTTTCTAATGTTTCCATGCCATTTCTAATTTTCAAAAATAATCCATAGATGAGCCTGAGCGTCCCAAAACTCACTGTGAGCAGCACAGAGACAGTGTTCAGACCACCAGTCCAGAAGGATATCCTATTCCAGGAGCGTTTGTACCTCAGTGTGATGCTAATGGACAATATGCAGCTCAGCAGGTATCATTCTGACTGTAAATAAGAACCTGTGCAGTAAAGTCTGTATTATTATGGCTGTTAGATTTATTCTTTTGTCTGTTTCAGTGTCACGGTTCCTCTGGACACTGCTGGTGTGTGGACAGTAGGGGACAGGAGAGAGCAGGAACCAGGACTCCACCTGGTACACCACGTGTAGACTGTGACAGACCAGGTGAAACTGCAGTTTTATCCTCATGCGTTGCTTGGTTACAGCAGCAGGAGGCCAAAGTTAAGGTTGGAGATAAGAACGCATTTAAGAGTTGGGCTGGTAGGCTGACAGGAATCCTTAGGAGGCCTCTTGAAATATTTATAGTATATAGTTTATACAGGAAATGAGAGGATCTTGAAGAAGCCAAATGTTGCAGATTGCAGACCCACAGAAAGAGAAATGTCCGTGATGGAAGCCAGATGGTTGTCAGGGATTGTACGAAAGTAACAGTCTGTGCAGAAGTCACCGTTATTGCGACAATAGGATAAGAGGTCAGAATTAATTAATAAACCAGAAAGTCTCGAGGGCATCTGATCAAAAGACTGATCGACCCAAAAACAAAACGTAATAAAGTGGGTTTTTGTAGTGTGTTTCTCCAGTCAGAAATCAGGATTACCAAGACAGAATAAAGTTTTCTTACAGTTTAATTGAGGCAATGAGGGGACAGCCTGAGGAAGCACAAGAAAGATGAACGTCATCTGCATAGAGTTGGTGGGACAGGACGTGGGCCAGGTTATGATCAACCAGGCTAATCTGTAAAAGATCATAATGACTTATACTTACCGTTTCTTTTGTGTTTATTAATAACATTTCTAATTGTGTTTTGTTCTGTAGATGAACCAGAGCATCCAAAGACTCACTGTGAGCACCACAGAGACAGAGTTCAGACCAGCAGTCCAGAGGGATATCCCATAGTTGGAGCTTATGTTCCTCAGTGTGACGCAGAAGGACAGTACCTACCTCGACAGGTAAAACTGTGATCTCTCTGCAAACACGAATGGATTCTTATTCTTTTAATTTTACGGATGATATAGTTTTAAATCATCTTGTATTACAGTGTCACAGTTCCTCTGGACATTGCTGGTGTGTGGACGGTAGAGGACAGGAGAGAGCAGGAACCAGGACTCCACCTGGTGCACCGCGTGTAGACTGTGACAGACCAGGTGAGACTGTTATGATTCAACTGGGGATCTGTGCAAGCGAAATACGATTCAGATTAAAAGAATCCAAGTGAGGAAATTATGCTGAAATGCTTTCAAAGTCCTCCTACACACAGCAGAAAGTACTGCTGCAGACAAATGTGAGTGTGGCCTTGAAGAATTATTCCTTTGAGACTGTCTTCGGTGATTGCACCTGAGCTTTACAACAGGAAGGCACTTTGATGAACATAAAATAAACAACAATGAATTCAAACGTGCAGAGAAAATGGCAGTCTAAAGCATAAAATGATACTGATTAAAAATCTAAAAAAGGAAATCAGTGCTTGTGCCCATTAACAATTTAAACGAACTATTTAAGTCTTTGCCCCTCTCTGTCTTCGTGATGCTCTCTCGCCCTCTCACTCACACTCCAACATACACACTGAGGCCGCTCTATAAATTCAGCTCGTGCTATAAAAGCCATTCATGACTGTCCAAACATCTGAAGTGGTCATTTGGTGGCAGGATGAGCTGTCGGCCATCGCCAGGCAACCAAACCAAAACAAAACGGGCCGCCTGACCAACTGAGTGACAAAACAGCACAGAAACACACACACATACACACACAGACAGAAACACACACTTCTCTGAGCCTCATGTTCAGTTGCACTCGTTCACACCTGGAAGCTGCACAGTACGAGCAGTCTTTTTATTATTTATTTATTTTGAAGTGGTTGCTGCGCTGGGGTCTGACTCAGGCACTCCTCTGTAATGGTTCATGTTGAGGGAGGTGAGGGCATTTCCTGCTCATTTTTGGTTTCCTCTGCTCCGATTCAGGAGTTGAGACGTTATTTGTGCAGATGTAACCCCATAATTTTGACCATTTTAGCTGCATTCACAGATCAAGTTTTTTGCAAATTTAGCAGTTTACGTGACACAGGAGTCAAACGGCCACATTAAACGCTCGCTTTTTGTGACCTGGTTGAAGCTGGTCTGTATTTATGCGCAGCCACATAAATGATACAGCTCAGTGCCAGTCAGCCCGAGGGTTGAAATATCATCGATTCAGTGGACAATCCACATGCTGTCGATTTCTGGAAAAGGACGTCAGAGACACAGGAACCACTAAATTTAGTCGGCCGTGTGGTCAAACAGTAAATAGAATAAAACCAAGTGATTCATAAGACTGGATCGCAGCTTGCTTAACCTCCCCCTTCAATAAATCCTGCAGGGGAAAACTTATTAAGAGACATCAGTTTGAGTGTTTTGTTAGTCTTTGACTCTCTTTACCTCTCTGATCTCTCACCATTAAGCTGCTCTTTTCTCACCCTCCTTACAAATATGAACCAAATCTCCTGAGTCTAGAAGCTGGCCAGTCTCACATAAGAAATTTACAGAGAGAGAGGGGCCAGTATAAACATTAGTGTAAGCGTAAAGTGGTTTCGGGTTTAGTTTTAAAGCTCTCCTATTAAAGTAAGTTATTAAAGGGATTTTACAAGGTAAACAGTATTGACAAAAACAAGATGTGTGTATGCGTGTGTGAGCCTCTTTAAACACAGGGCCTCCCCACACTTTTAATCACACACTCATCCTATCACTGTGACGTAAACTTGAGCAGGAAAACACCCAAAGAATATAATTAAACAGCAAAATGCCATCAGAATTGTAATTTCACAGTCATGTAGCATATTTACGTTTAAAATCTTTAAAAATAAAACTTTGGGTGTGTTTGATTCGTGCCCCCCTCAGTCCCCCCGGCTCCGACCCAGCGCCCCGAGAGTGTGTGTGAGCGATGGAGGACGAGTCTGATCGAACACTATGGTGGAAAACCGGAGGCTCAGCAGTACGTGCCGCAGTGCGAGGCAGATGGACAGTTCAGGTACACAAAACACACACATGAAAACTGAAAAAATTCTTTTGACGACAAATTACTTGAGAAGGTGAATTTGTCTCTCAGTCCAGTCCAGTGTTACGGAGAGACCACTTACTGCTGGTGTGTGGACCAGGACGGACGGGAGGTTCCCGGCACCCGATCGCACGATGTTGTCAAACCTGCATGTAAGCATCTTTTTACTGAATGACATGTGACAGCTGAAACTTTTGCTTGTTTTGTATTTCTTTGTTTTAATTCATCCGGTCTTGTCCCAGGCCTTCCCTCAGTGGCTCCGCCCACCGTTCACCCAGTGCCCCGCACAGATGTGACCCCTGTGGCAAACACTGATGTCACACTGCTGTACGCTCAGGGACAGAAAATAGGGGCGCTGCCTCTCAACGGGACCAGACTGGACGCAACCCGGTCCAAAACACTGCTGACTCTACATGTAAGACACAGATGGATTGATGCACATTTACTTACATATCATCAATTTTATTTATTTCGGTTGCTGGTTCTATGCACATAGATCAATCTTATGTTCTTATGTGTGTCAAGGGTTCCATAGTTGTTGGTATAGCCTATGACTGCCAAGAGAACCGGGTCTATTGGACAGATTTGTCCGCGAGAACAATCAACAGGGCTTCAATGGCGCCCGGGGCCGAGCCAGAGATACTCATTAACACAAGTAAGAAGTCGCACCTGCACTCACCTCATTACCTTCCTGTCATAATGTCGTGATGTTTTAAATGATCTCTCTGTGTGTGGTTGTCCCTGCTCCGTGTAGATCTGGTCAGTCCGGAGGGTTTGGCGGTGGACGTCAAACGCAGGCTGATGTTCTGGGTCGACTCGAACCCCGACGTGATCGAAAGCTCCAACCTGGACGGCAGCGGGAGGCGGACGCTGTTCGACACCGACTTGGTCAACCCCCGTGCAATCATAGTGGTCTCCTCCACTGGGTAAAGCCCTCTGCCAGACTCTTCTTTCTATGATTTTCTGTTTTTTTTTTTGCTTCGTCTTGCAAAAAAAAAAAAACAAAACACCAAACCTAAGCTGTTCAACTTCCAAAGCCTGTGCCTCTAAAGCTCGGGACAGTTTAGTCTGGATTCGCAAACATGTACAAATTCCCTGAGCAAGAAACAAACAAGCGCCCACACACTCTTCGAGATCGAGTGTAACATCCTGGACATGCTCCACTGAGGCAGAATGAGATGCAGCCTTCACTGTTCACAGACTAATTTTATACCAAAAGAGGGCACACATGGTTCTCGAGCCATTAGCACGACCATGAAATCAAACGCGTTTAAGTCCTCAGACAGGCGGTGAGTCAACGAGGCCTGCATGTAATTCATTAGTACAGTGCATACTGCAGAAAAGGACGCTCGTTGAGTCTGTTTTTTAGACGTTAGCTAAACATGACTTAATTAGCACGAGACGTGATCGCAGGGAAATCGATGGGATTCGGCTTTTGATAATTCTCTCGTGTAAGCGACTTTTACTGCTTTCTCCGACGCTGCTGCGCCAAAGCGAGCCAAGAAAACTGCACTGGATTTACTGACGCTATTAATCCTGGACTGTCACACACACACACACACACACACACACACAATGAAAGCATGAGGCTGTCATCGGTCAGCTCTGCGGGAATAACATCTGCTTTTCATCACTGCAACTAATCACATAATCAACAGGTATGCGTGTGTGTGTGTTAGTGTGAGAGAGAGTGTGTGTGTGAGTCTGTGTGTTAATGTGGTTGATACAAGTGATTAAACATAGCAGTAATAACCCGAATCATAAAACCTTTAATGTGTGTTTTACATTATTGGTTTGACAGTTTGAAGTTTCTTTTCTGACTGAAGGCCAAGTACTTACGTGTGTGTGTGTGTGTGTGTGTGTGTGTGTGTGTTTTCTGACAGAAAGCCAAGTCCTAAAGGTAATTACTACTTCACACGGGCACACTTATGATTAAGCATGTGCTCTGTGATTTCTGAGCCTGCATGTTTCTCCAACACACACACACACACACACACAGAAACATAAGCGCACACAGAAAAGCAGACACTCCAGAATCACACACACATTATAGAAACACATACGATCGCCTCGTACACCGACATCTGCTGCACCCGTGCGCTCGTCAAATCGACGTACGTACACACTCCTGAACGCATGGTGTGTGTGTGAGCTGATTGCTCATGTGGTGTGTATTACCTGTAGTTCCCAGAGGACTGCCCACATGTACGCCATCATCTACAGATGAAAAGCGGCGTGGCGTCATGAGCAGCCCACACACACTCTGCGCTTTTGATTCAGCTCCAAAACACATATACGAGAAATATGACAACACTCGTTCACTCAGAATTGGAACGTGTGTGTGTGTGTTTTGGTGGGGTCCATATTTTCTGAGGTAAACAGATGAAACACCCAGAAAAAAATGCAGTGGGACAGCCGGGGTCAAAGGTTGCACGTTGCTCAGAGTAACCTGACCGTGACCTCATCAGCATGAGACAGCTGCTCCCTCGAGTCCTGCGCTCTTGTCCCTTTACCTCTTCTACCTTGAGTGTGTGTGTGTGTGTGTGTGTGGTTTTCCTCTTGTCTCATTATATTAGCCAGATCCCAGCTCTCAGTACCAAAACACTCGTCCACTAAAACATTTCTGCGAACAAATGAGATGAAGATGGATCACTCACAGGATGGAGTGTAAAGTTACAGTTCCCCTTCCTGTTTCTGTCTGCAGGTCTCTCTATTGGACCGACTGGAACCGAGAGGCGCCCAAGATCGAGAGCTCGACGGTGGACGGGCAGAACCGCAGGGTGGTGGTGTCTGACGGGATCGGCTTGCCAAACGCTCTCACGTACGATTCCTCTTCAAGACAAGTCTGCTGGGCCGACGCAGGTAAACCCAACGTCACCAGTCATCAGTACTTTTACTATAAAAACGTATTATTTATTTTGCTGTCAGGACTTATTTTTTTCTTTTCGTCAGGCACAAAGCGTTTGGAGTGTGTTTCACCGGATGGTTCGGGCCGAAGAGTGATCCACCCCAGCCTCAACTACCCATTCAGCATGGTCTACTACAGGAACCACTTCTACTACACCGACTGGAGAAGGTAGCCATGCTTTTATTTTTTAACCGCAGAGCTTTTGTCTTAATTCATCGCCGATCAATATGCTGATTGGTTTCATCTTCACCGCCTGTCTCTCTGTGGCCTCGTAGGGACGGTGTGATCGCAGTGAGCAAAGAGAGCAGTCAGTTCACTGATGAGTACCTGCCCGACCAGCGCTCTCACCTGTACGGCATCGCCATAGCAACCAGCCACTGTCTATCAGGTGAGATGTTTGAATTGTGTAAACACAAGTCTTTCTAATTTTAATGAATGTGCACACACATATTATCACTGTCTTTCACTTGAACACACATCCTTATTTTCTGCTCACGTGTAATTTTGGTTCTGTATAATAACAATACACACACAAACTTCAAGGTGTAACAGCCAGTGAGCTCATTGGCTTGTATCGGTGATGTCATCGCATCAGTCAGCCCCCACCAGATCTGACCTTAAACCCCGAGGGCTGCATTCACAGCGAGACAGAAAACACGTCTTAGACAACGTTCACACAGAAAGCAGCTTCACCTGTGTGACTGCAGGATGCGTTCAGGCACAGCATCGAGTGTAGGTCGCTTGTGTTTTGGTGATTCTGTTGAGTTTTTTGACAGGCTCATTTTTTATTTTCAAAAACTGTATCAGACACAAATTATTGTCCGAAGCAGGTTATTTTGACATGTCGTAAAACACGTCTGGAGGGGATCTTCAACTGTCTGCTTCAACAGCCTTAAATCAAACGACAAAGAAGACACCATCGTTGAACACTCCCACAAAAATGCTGTAAATATAAAAGCTTGCATATGAAGCCAACAGGTGGTTGATGTAAAAGCTGCCTTTGTTGTCTGAAGAAAGTCAAGTTAGTGTTTCATCACCCTGCATCCAAAGAGCAGTCATCACACAGCTGCCTTACACCCTCCATCCACACCTTTACCTGTGTGTGGTGACTTCACATGCACTCTGAAATACACACAAGAACAATGATTACACGCCTGTCAAGGACCCTCTACTTGTGTGTGTGTGTGCATATGAGACCAAAGAACAATGATTACACAGCTGTGTAATCCCGATGGCCCCACGTCCTTTCAAAGCCCAACGTTAAAACGCCTTTAAAGTACAAAGTCGCCCTCTAAACACAGGATAATCCCTAAAGTAGCACCCTGTCAAAGAGACACACATCTGCAGAGAGCGTCGAATCCGCTCACGATACACACCGTCCGGACAAACTCTGGCCGTCACCAGTGTGTGCGACTGCAAATGTCACGTCTGCGCGTCCTCACACACTCTCTAAAGGCTGAGCAACAGCCGCTCACTTCAAAAGATGTCGATGCGTGGTGTAATTCTGGTCATGATGACAGCTCTAAAACACACTTGTTAGGGGTTGTCTGGGGCTTAAAAGCTGTTATTGTTGAATACACAAACACACATTCACACACACACACACACACACACACACACTCGGAGGTAATTCTCAGTCGCTACAGGTTGTTAAGTGCAGGTCTTTGTTCAAGATGGAGGGTCTGTTTGTTCTGTCATTAAGCCACTGAGGAGCTTTCATCCTGTCGCGTTCAGATTCACACAGGAAGAGAAAATCAGGCTCTTCATTTCCTCCCGGAGCTGTAAACTTGGAAGGAAAAAAAAGGCTTCAGTGACAAAAATGAGCCAATTCGTCTTTTGAATTTCTGATTTCTGTCTCAGGGAGGCACTAACGACGGACCGGCAGCCGCAGGGTCCTTTTGGTGCTAAAGATCTGGGGCGACCCCTGATCCGAGGGCAGGACCACCATAACGAGTGCCCTCTCCAGTGTCCCTCCCCAGAAGAAAGGACACTCAGGGGGGAGTGAGACGGCTTCCCTGTAGCCAGTTTGAGCGTCAGAGCAAATTTCCATCCCCCTCCACTCACCCCGACCCCAACCCCATAATCTCGCCGTAAAGATATAACCCCGAAATAAATGTTTTGTAAATTTGTTTTATACCTCAATTTTAGTTTTTTTTTCTACTGTATTTTTGTATGTGAGGTTTTTGTTTTGTTTTGTTTTTCTATCAATTAAAAGCTACAGAGCGCTGAAATCAGAAGTTAAAAAGTTTTCTGTTCTTAAAGCCAAAGATGAATCACATGAAGAGCTTTAAAGCTGTCGGAGCCAAAGCTGTGTTGCAAAACTGAGCATCAGTCTTTCATTTTTGAAATCTGTCAACTGTTTCAGCATTCAGAGAGGATCCTGGACAAAGACAAGGAAAAGTTCTTCGCTTTCTTAGAGTTGGAGGTTTCGATTGGTGTCACAGTAGCATCAACCATCTAACTTTAGCGTATTTCCTTAAACGCCAACGACAGCTGAAGAAAACTGGTGGCTTTTGAGAATTTACCTGATGGAAGTGGAAGATGACCGTAACCTGTTTATCTGCAGTAATTTACCCTGTGCCACGGTCGGATCACAGCGACCACAGTCCTGCCATATTTCTCTGCACTACTAATCTGTATTTCTTTTCACACACAATGAAATGATGTTACATTCTTTTTTTTGCCAAATATTTTTACTACTACTACTTTTCAAATCTTTATCTTTTTATAAGATGTGATATTTATAACAATAAAATGTGATTTGGTACTTGACTGACTCTCTGGAGGTTATTGTGGGATTTAAGTGTTTCTGTCCAAACACATTTTTTAAAAGAAGGAAAATTATCCAAACATCCACCTGACAAGAAGCACAGAAGCCAAAGTCTGTTCAGCTGTATTTATATTATTTTTCCCCACACAGCATCAGTGTAAACCATTTCAAAATAATGTTTTTCATCCTCAAATATGTGTCAGTTTGAGTGTTTGTGAACCTTCCATGTGTTTTTGGAGGGAGCAACTGTGGCCTGATGAGATGATCAGAAGGTTTAAAGTCAGACTCTGAAAAACAAATGTCTCGGACATATTAGCAGCATCTATTCAAGAAACTCCTGTAACGTGTTTTCTGTGTCGGTATATCTGGGCTGCAGTACAAAAATGAAAGACCGCTTCTGAACATTTGGCATTTTGCTCCATATCCACTCTTCGAAGTCTGACCTCATGCAACAACGGAAATAATGCAAACTCATTTATGTCCTCAAATCAAGAAAGGCTCCTCCTCTTCAAATCAAATTAAAACTGTGATTCAGTCCCTCCCGTCCTTCCTCCCTTCCAGCGCTCGTCTTCATCCTCGTCCTCATCTGCCCACCTTGCCCAGCCTGTGGTCTGTCTTTGGGTCGGCGATGATGGCCTGAACGGCTACGATGGCCTCGTTGATCTTGGTCTGGAGCTCCCTCAGCTCCTCGATGTGCAGCAGCCGCAGGATCTGCGCCGCCTCGTTCAGAGTCGCGTCTGCGGAGAAATGTGTTTTACTTTCCCGTAGATGATTAAGTTTTATTGGATACATGCGTGTTCGCACTGCTCCAGCACTTGGGGAGATTTCTAATTTAACTGCCTGCCTTGAGTGGATGTAAAAGCACTGATATAACTTACAACAACGATTACCTCCCAAGTGGCCCCAATTCAAATACGAAGGCTCAAAATGATTAAGGGGATCAAGAAAACATATTCTTTCATGTGTTTTCATCTCTTCAGGCCACCAAATTTTCATTGAGGACAAATCGCTGCCCACATCTCATCTCAAGCCATGAGGGGTCAGATGTTGCTTTAGGGAGTTCACAATGCAGAGCAGAAGCAGCACTCACCTCCAGTGTCGAAGCCCAAAATGTGCTTGTCCAAAGCTACTGGAATACCCTGGAAAACACAAGAACGTACACACGTTTCAATATTCTCGACTGGTGCTAGCATTCATTTCTGTTCTGGTAAATGAAGGATCCAGTATTTCAGGAGCTTCAACGACACCAGAAATAAAAAGTCAGGATCGCTCTGCCTTTGCTGCTTCTGTCACTCTTGATTAAAAAAAATGTGTCTTCAATTTACATACCTCTCTGTTCTGGCTGGCTTTACTGATGGCTTCTGGTGACAATCTCTCCTGGATCAGAATACGAATGGCCTGCCAGGAGCACATGACAAAGTGATGATCATGACGATTCTCAATGAAATGAGCATGTAGTGATAATATAATCATCATCAGGAAATACCTAAACACTAACACACTAACAAACTCTCACCTTGAGCATGACCAGGTAGTCATCATGTCGCTGTATCTTGAGGATGTTGGCGAGAGCGGTCACCCCTGCTTTGAAATCTGGAGAATCGCCTGCGAAGGACAGAAAACATGATTTCATCATTCACCTGAAACAAAGAGGGGACAAATGGCAGACAGAGGAAGTGATGTTTGTTCTCACTGTCCAGGTTGATGAGAGGATCCGCTGCTTTGTCGCTGTTGCTGGAGGCGGCCAGCGGCTCGCACTTCTTGTACTTCTCCACTAAGGACGGACACAAAGATATCACAGTGTCAAAAACTTAACTGTGCAGCAAAAAGAGGGGCTGGTGAGCTGGCAGAAGATAAAACTTTATTCCTTATACAAAGTCTCCATCTACTGGTCACCAGTAGAAGGACATGAGACGTGTGGCACATATTAAGACTTATTGTTGATCTGGATTCACATTTGACTTCTGAAAATAAGCTTTAAAGCAGCCAGTGCAGCCACTCACATTATCTCGATTAATGCTACCACAACAGACATATTGACATCTTACCATTGTCTCCATATTCATAGCGTACAGCCAGGCCCAGTAACCAGTCTAAAGCCTCCTGCCTCTCCTTGACTCCAAATGGGCAGCCGACATCCTGTAAGTACTGCACACAAGAAAAACAAACACTCATCTCACACTTAGAAAGTGATGACACTTACAATATGACAGCTCTCTGGTTTAAATTGGTGCTTCCTATGTGTCAAAGTCTGACAATAGACCAAATTATGAGATTTAAACTGGGCTCACTTTCTGGTAGGCATTAGGCCAGTCTGAGCTGGGGATGTTCCTCAGGTTTCCTCTGTCCTCGATCTTATAATGTCGGATCTTCTGGTCCTCCAACCAAACAACACAGTTCCTGAACTGTGTCTCATCTGAGCAGAGAGGGCAGAAGGACAGCAGCAGCTCGAGTGAGTGAATTTAGTTCAGCTCAATGGGTAGAAATAAGACAAGAAACTAATAATGATGACATTTAAAGCCCACTGGAGAACGCAACATTTTTAAATATCTGTATGTGCTGCTAGCTAAAGTGCTAATATTTTATTATTTCTCGCAACGAACCCGTGGGAAGAAACATCAAAATTAAGTGTTTTCTTTAATCAATCTGCGTTAGATGAGATTTAACTTTCCCGAAAAAATGTGTGGTGTGTGTGATCAAGTTGTAAAATGTTTATATCGTGTGTCAATTCATACATGTGTTCAGCAGCCAGCTAACACCAAGAAGTCACTGTTTTGTGAATGGAGTTTGGTGTTACGTTGGGTCCATTAACATAACCTGCGTTAATCGGCTCCACGTTTAAACTCACTAAATTCAATTCAGCTGAGATTTTACTTACCTTTGCAGTCAAACCCGTCGGGATTGTGGTAATCTATCGCTGTCAGTTTTCTCTTGAACATTTCAGTGTGTTTTGTGTGTAGATATCTTATTTTCTTTTGCTAACTGTTAGCTTCCTTGGCTGTGCTTTCTGCTACTTGTCAGCAGGCGGCACTGAGCATGCGCTGCCGGAGAGCACACTACTTCCTGCTTTAACTATCAAAGTAAAAGTCACTATATTGACAACCAGCAACAGGCGTAAAGACATAAATGACCAAGGTGTCCAATAATTATTTGAGACATTACCCATTTGTGATCTGTTTAAATATATACAAGTACTCAGGAACACAGATTTCATTTTATGTTGTTTCTTTGACATAATAGTCCTGCAATTTTGGGCAGTACTTTTGCTTCTTTCACTATTAGAAATCAACCAAAACTGACTACAACTGATTACAATTTACTGGATTAAATAATTCTACTAACCATGACATACAAACATTACTGTGTTATGCTGCCGCTCCTTATATCTCATTAAATGTTGAGTTTTTCCACAACATGAATAGAACTATATATAAATATAGATATAATAAAATTTACTAATTTCTTCATTGTTATCTCACAAAATGTCAGACATAAAGAGATGGAAACTTTTGGAAAAAAATGAAAACTTTATTACACGTCACATTTAATAAAATGAGGCAAAAAAAACATCCAAGATGATGCAGAGGGAAAAACAAACCAAAAAAACTTGTCAATGTATGTGTGTGAGTGTGAGTGTGTGTGTGTAGTTTATGTAGGCAAGTTGGTGTGAGTGCATGTTCAGAAGGGCCTCATGCGCGTGCTCAGAGGTGGGGCTCTGTTGGGTGGCGTGATAGCTATGTCCAGGTAGTCTCCGATCTGGAAGCGCTGAGACTGCAACGTCATGGAGTCATCTGTGCCTTTCCTGCCAGATACAGTGTTGCCGATATCTTTTAACCTGCCAGAGGGGGACAGAAATGTATTTATATATTCAGTACACACAAATCGACCAGACCAGTTAGCAAGCGTTCAAAAAATTAGTGTGAAAACCAACCTGTACACTTTCCCTCTGGGGTCAGGGAAGACGATGGCAAAGCTGAAGTGGGTCCCCTTTTTTCTGGCCTCTGGATAAACTTCCTTCACCAGGCTGGTCAGCTCCTTCAGAGTAGCATCCATCCTGAAAAGCACACAAATAATTAAAAATCAGTGCAAAATGTAATATGTGGATCATTTGGTACCTCAACAAGGTGCTGAAAATGAGAAAAAAGTACTGGGTCTCACCATGTGTATATCTGCAGCTCGCTGGAGGGGACATTTCCACGGGCAAATTCATCTGCTCTGTGGTGTCGGCCACTGTTGGTGGTGAATACTCGCAGCAGAAGGGGGCAGGTCTGCAGCAAAAATTAGCACACAAGGGTATAAAGAAAAGGTAATGTATGCAAAATGGATGGATGAACAAAACAATAAAGAGAAAGAATTTGCACTCTCTTAGTCAAAAGAGCCAATAACTAATTCATTAATGGACTCACTTCTGCTGTTGCTGCTCTTATATAAATGTTTCTCTCAAATACTTTAAAATTTATGATAAATGTATAAAGATATACAAGTTTTATTTTGAATGTTTGCCCTTTAATTATATCCCATATGTGTTATAATGTGCTTAAATGGCTGTACAGTACGTTAGCTGTTAGCATTTGAGGCTAAAAGAAGCTCACGTTAGAGCTCTACAGGTAAACAAGACAAAGTTCACCTTTTCTCTGTCGATGGGCTTCTCTGGCTCCTTCTTGATTTCCTCCTGTGTGATCCTCGATTCAAGGGCCATTATTCCTCTTCACAGAAAATATTGATAATGCAGCCGGTGATTGTTTTATGCCGCCTCGCTCCAGTATTTTCTGCAGCAACGAATGAAGCAGAGACTGCTTCCGTTTCCGGTGTGTTCTCAAATCACTACCGCCCCCTACCGGCCTGGATAGGAAGTGCACAAAGCATATAAAAGTATATAACGTAATGTAACAGCTGTACCATGATTATTATTCAGTGAGTTGCAGAGACACAAATTCATCTAAATGTACTGAACAGAAGTGTCTTTGCTCACTGATTGTTCTCAAGGTTACAAACCTGTGAAATGGTCAAAAAATTAAAACCTCTACAAGAGTAAAGTCTTTAGTAACAAATGCAAGTTTGGGAGCAGGCAAGTCTCAAGTCCTAAACCTGCATGTAACTTCAAAAAGTTTAAGCTCTTATTAAGAGTATTTATGCAAGAAATGCACATTTGTTTGAATGAAAAATGCTACTGAATATGTATTGCTTCAAACATGCACCAGACTTTGTATGATGTTTTGATGGACAGGACATTTGAATCCATTCACTTTTAGTATCATAACCTTTTTAAATAGGCTGCACTTTTAATATAATGTTGTCTCAGAGCTTCATCCCATCCCTGTGGTGAAGAAACATCACAGCAAAACACCAAAATGAATCTGGATCTTGCAAAAAAAACAAAACAAAAAACACTTCAGTAGACCCAATATGAGCAGGATGCAGGCTTTCATACAGTCGAGTGGCTGATCTAGGATCAGTCAGCCAAGTCCACCCACAGAACTGAGACCTGCTATTCAGTCACATGCTGCTCTCCCCCTCACTCATTACAGTGTGTGTGCGTTTTCTGAGTAACATGTACGTTTGTGAGTGTGTGTACAGTGTGTGTGTGTTTGTGTGTGCATTATGACACTGGCCCCCTCTGTTCTCCTGCTGATCAGGAGCTACTCTAACAATCAGCTCTATTTTACCTCTCTCTCTCTCTCTTTCTCCCTACTCATTCACTTCGTGTGACCCTCCCTCCTCACCACCACCACCTCTCATCAGAATGGATGGCATGGACCCGCTTGAAACAATCCGCCAGCCTTTCTCCCTCTGTTTCTTTTTTTTTTTTAAGCCTTGCCCTGACTGAGAGATCAAACAGTGGGTCTTTGAGTCCGCTCCTGACACTGATATCCATTCATTGATATGCATCAGGAATAAGTGTCGCTGTTATTCCCCTAATGACTCCATTAGAATCACTGACACCCTCTCAGTCTCAACCCAGGTCGCTTTCCTGCCCCTCCACATCATTCATGGCGGCTCATTTTGCAGGCTCATGTTATAAACAGTGATGCAAAGGAGAGTTTAAACACAGCCTGAGATCCACCACAAACAAGCTTTATTATCTATGAAAGCAGAAGTTTGTTATCTAGTTATATTTTCACAGATGTCTTTGAATCTTTACATCTTAAGTTATGTAGCTATCTCAATGCTGAAGTTAACACAGAATATGTCGCAGCTTCTTCAGAAAGTCATTTCAGCTTTGTGAGCAGCCACAGTGTAAACCGAGGAAGTTGGTTTTGCTCCCACACGTCGACAAACAGTGGGAAAAGCTCACAGTCATTAACGGTACACAGAGCTGCACTGTCCTGCAGGCCGACTGCTGCCAAGTGATGGTTTGGCTCTGAAAAGTCACTTTGACTCTCTACCTGTGTACTGTTACAGTCAGTGAGGGAACACACACACACACCTTTTCACTACAGTGCAACTTCGTTCTTTAAATTCTCTGACTTCCATACTGCATTTTCACCCTGTAAGAACAACAGATAGTGACCATTTCACATCCAGTGCATATTACTATTACAATTACTATATTACTACATTACTATTATTAGTGCATAATATTTACTAACTAACACTACATGTAAAGTATAACTGCAACTGATGGAAATATCTTTAGTTTGACAACCAAATTTAAACTCCAAACCACAAATGTGGACCTCATGATGGTGCTAGAGAAAAGGTCAGAGGTCATCACTATCACCACCTGAGGGGAACATGAGTACTTAAGATTACATGACTGTGTTTTTAGTGTGTTTTATTGCCCTGCAGTCTGTAAATTATAGGATCCAGCATCTTTTAAACAGACCTTGATAAGGGATTAAAAATCAGGATATCTGTTAAAACATTTATTTAAAACATCAGATTTTCTCTTGATATATTTCTCCTTTTAAAAGCATACCTATGTGTTCTTCATAAATATCTCAGACCTTGCAACTGCTTTGCCACTGTGAGGTTTTATTTTGAAAATCCTCTTGGGAAGTCATCACATTGCTCTGCCTGTCTTGGCACCAGAGGCGCATCTTTGATTTCATGCACAGGAGGCAAGAGCTGCAAGTTTAGTTCAGTTCAATAGATCCCAACTTCATTTAATTTGATCAGAATTTTATTTCACTTTCATCATGCTGGTGCTGATGTGACGCTGTTTGTTTTTGTGCTGAAAAGGACCATGTGGACTATTTTCCTGCAAGCAACCTGACTCTCCAGACACAAGGTGAGAAAAGTACTTTATATTCTTGATTTGGAAAAATAGCACTGCAATCAGGAATTTTTAAAAATATATAAAAAAGGTATATCATTTTATTTCTTAAGAATTGTTTTCAAACTGAAAATGATTGCTAATCATGGATATATAGTATAGTATAGTATAGTATAGTATAGTATAGTATAGTATAGTATAGTATATAAAGTATGTCATATATAGCTTATTTATTATTAGTACTTATTAACAGAATAATTAGTCAATAACTCAGCCGTGTGAATGGTGAGGCTCAGTGAGGACTGTAGTAGTGTGGGTTTGTACAGTGTGTTCAGTGTGTTTTTAGTTGAGTGGGCTCAGTTCAGTACAGTCCACAGTGGGCAGAGAGGTTCATCAGTTCACATGAATGCTGGCAATGGGCCTGCTCTCCTCCTCCTCTCACTTTCATTCCTTTTCATCCTCTTCTTCTGTCAAACTTCTCTTTTGTTTCATCGCCTGTCTCTGCTTTCATCTCCTGCCACTGCCTCTTCCCTCTGAATTTCCATCTGTGACGCTGCCAGATGTGTAGCTCAAAGGAGCCGGCCGAACCTGGTACATAAATCCAAAAAAAAAAAGAAAAACAAACTTTTATTCTGGCCGCCAGTATCATCTCACTGTCCTCTTATTCCCATGTTTCTGACTCTTTCCTCAGGATGTCTTGGCCGGCTCTGTACGCTCAGTTAGTCGGGGCCAACCGTCACTCCACCAGCTTGGGTAAAGTCTGGCTGTCGGTGCTGTTTATTTTCCGGGTGATGGTGCTGGTTGTTGCTGCTGAGAGCGTTTGGGGGGACGAGCAGTCGGACTTCACCTGTAACACACTACAGGTAGGGCACCCACTCAGTGATAGCATCACTAATACTGCTTCATTTCTCTCAATCAGTCAATAAGTCATCTATTTATCTATGTAAATACGATCTGTTTTCATGTCTTTTCAGCAGGATGTTAAGCAGCATCTTTTTTTACAGAAATGTTTGCTAATTATTAATTTAATTTTTTGATTTAATGACTATTCTCTACATGTGCTACACTCTAATTTATTTAAAATAACTATTGAGGACATCATTCAAGTTCAAGTACTTTACTGACCTTGAGAAAAAGAAACTACAGAATGGCAGTGGCAGGGACAAAATAAGAAATGTCATTGGAAAATCTGACCATTAATAAATGGATTATTTGTTCTGAATCAAGTTACCTCTGGTGTTTCCACAACATAAGACATCCATGCTCCACATCTGACCTGTGACCTCTGATCGTTAAATTGTTCTAACTGAACGTTTTGCAACAACCTGTTCGATCTTCTCTCTTTTCCAGCCCGGCTGTGAAAACGTCTGCTACGATCAGTTCTTCCCCGTCTCCCACATCCGTCTCTGGTGTCTCCAGCTCGTCTTCGTCTCCACGCCGACGCTCCTGGTTGCGATGTACGTGGCCTATCGGAACCACAGCGACAAGAAGAGGCTCTTACAGGTGTGTGTGGGACAGAAAAGTACTGCTTTATATAATCCTGTCTCATATCATGCCATCCTATGCTGTTCTTTATCTTGTCATATCACACTTTATTTTGTCATGTCATGTAATACTTGTTTTGTTTTATATAGTCACATTATGTCATGCTTTATCCAGTCTTATCTTACTTTTTCTTCTCATGTCATGCTTTATCTTGTCATGTCTTGTTCTATCTTTCATGTCATGTTGTGTTTTTTCTTGTCATGTCTTTCTTTATCTTGTCATGTCTTGTTCTATCTCGTCATGTCATGTTATGTACTTTCTTGTCACGTCTTCATCTATCTTGTCATGTTATGTGTTGTTCTGTCTTGTCGTGTCATCTCACGTCACGTCTTTTTGTGGTTGTGCCTTGTATAGTTTTATCTTGTTGTGTCATGTCATGTCATCCTGTTGAACAGGGCTCCGGTAAATCCAGTTTCCTCAGCAACAAAGGGCAGGAGGAAGAGTTGGAGACGCTGAAGAGGCGGAGACTCCCGATAGCTGGCGCCCTCTGGTGGACGTACGCCTGCAGCCTGGTGTTCAGGCTGCTGTTTGAAGGAGGCTTCATGTGAGGGCATCGTTTCCATTTTCTGTCTGTGCACCACATTGTTGGTTTGGTGTCACTGTACGATGCCGTGTCCTCTCTCCAGGTACGCTCTGTACGTGGTATACGACGGTTTCCAGATGCCGCGGCTGGTGCAGTGCGACCAGTGGCCGTGTCCCAACCTGGTGGACTGTTTCATCTCGCGGCCCACAGAGAAAACCATCTTCACAGTGTTCATGGCCACTGCCTCCTCTATCTGCATGGTCCTTAACATGGCTGAACTTGCGTATCTTGTCGCCAAGGCCGTCACTAGGTAGAGGTATTAATCAGTCAGACAGTCAGGTGATTAATCAACTGATTCATTTATCAATCATCAATTATCAGTTTTAGCTATGTTAAATGAACTAGTTGCATATTCCACATGCCTCCTTCATCCTTCATCTGGGTAATCAAAATGCAAAATATCCTGAAGTAAACTTGTACATTTGTTTCTTTAGGAGTCAGTGTGAACAGAAGGAGAAGAAAACATGCAGGAAATCCAGCAGAGAGAGGATGCAGATTAAGACAAACCAGAAGCTGCTTGTCTCCTCCTGAGGAAGTAGCAACAAGGCGGATAATGCAAGAAAAGACCTCCCAAAGACTTGAAACACTTTAAAGCTGCGTAGTTACAAGTGGTGCATATGTGAATGAAACAAAACGTGTAAATACAACTGAAAAAGCAAACATTTTCTTTGATACCTGAGGTGTTGAAATGAAACATTCGATGGGTGGAGAGGATGGAATCAGACTCAAAACTGTATTTTAAACTGTAAGATATGATTTCTCATGTATGTGTTGTATGTCAATAGTTATTATATATAAGATTGTAACTTTTGTATAATCCCATGTAAAACGGATTGTGTAAGAGGATCCAGGAAGATGGTAGGAAAGAAACTCACTAGCAGCTACACACGTACATAAACACATATTTTTCATAGACTTGTGGAATAACAATTCATTGAGCATAAATGCACTCACCATTTCTTGTTTTATGTCCCCAAATAAAGTTTCACTTCATCTTAATTTTGTGTTAGTTTCAGTTCATAATTATACCAATGCTGCTGTGGTCTGGAAAAACTAAACTGACTGTATATAACTTGGTGTTAATATGAAACAAACACATGCATAAGGCGATCTGCTGTACTGACCTCTGTTGACCTCTGCTGGTGAGCAGCTGTGGCTGCAAAACCTTCGACAGGTCCGCGAGTCCTCTGAGGGTGAAGATGCACCTACATGAGCTTCATCATCATCACATCAACGGTACCAAACAATCTCTTTTAAAATATTAGTTTAGTTTTTAAGTTTTTGGAGCTGTGTGAAGCAATGCAAGACACACTTTAATATGCAGATTTGTTTTTATCATTTGCATTTTGTTTAATGCTATATGTTTTAAGATTTCTCCTAATTTGGTTGGTATACAACTTTACATCAGAAATTAGGTTGCCATAACATTTGACGTATTTCCAAAACAAATTAGACAAGTATACAAAGATACAACAATTATACAACAATTAAAAGTGTTATATTTGTCATCCTGCAACTGTAGTGATAATGACAATAATTCAGAAACATAAAAAAAACCAGTTCCTCTCAACAAAAATAATCTTCTCTTTTCTTGTTCAGACAGTTAGAGATAGTTTGAGAGAATGTGAAAAAGTTTGAAATTGTTTGAAAAAGTTTGAAATAGTGTCATATTTTGAAAAAGTTTGAAGTAGTGTTGTAATATTTTGAAACAGACACTCATGTGATGAGTCGCCTCTGTCTCTACCTCCACATGCACGCGCGCGCACATACAGGCGCGTGCCCCCCTCCCCTCTCCACTCCCCCCTCGTGCGTCCCTCGCGCGCGGGCAGTGGCGGATGGCCTTGGCCACGCGGGACGCAGCCGCTGCTTCACACGCACCCCCCTCTTTTTTTAGACTAGACTAGCCTCTCGTCTTTTTTAACTCTCTGTAATTCTCTCTCTCTCTCTCCCCCTCATCTCCCCCTCGAGAGGGAGGAAAAGAAGGAGCAGAAGAAGGAGTGAAGGAGCGCCGCCGGGAGGAGCCGCTTCAGAGGAGCGCGGTAAGCAGGTGGAGGCTGCAGTGATGGAGCGTGAAGGGGGAGGGAAGAGGAGGGATTATCATCCTTCCACCTGCTGGATTATCAGCACCTCTCGTGCTGCGTTCACGGCCCCGCGGGAGAGACGAAGACAGGCTGATAGTTTTCTCATCCTTTGACACTGATGCTGAACTTTCTTTGAACAATTAAGATTGAAAACTGGGGAGTGTTACTGTTAACAGGTGGCTCCTGAAGTGACTATAAGTAACTATAAGGTTTTTTCTATTTATTCAACAAGTGGGCCTGTAAAAGTGACAAAAATAACAAAATTATTGGGAGTTTTGAATATAGTGAAGCATATTTTGGCATTACTAGAGGGCATCTAATGTTTGCTGTTTATTCTAGTGCCCTATGCTTCCTTGTTATTTAATAATGATGCTTTCATGTAATAGCAATCAAAACAGGCCAGTTTGGAGATTGGTGATCAAATGATAGACACACATCATGCATCTGACCCCTTAAACTAACTTCTCACTGGTTTTCTGTTCATTGGCGCTCTAATGCTTGGTTTGGGTTGGAGGTGAATGTATCACTGTTTGGACAGAAAATATCCCTGATTATTCATATGCTCTTGTCACTCTAATGAAAATGCACATAAGCCCTGATGTCCCATCAGTGGATGTGACTTTCTTCGGACAGAGACTGCTGTCATACATCTGTATTTAATCTATAGGGCACCACTGTAAACACCATTTTTCACACTTTTACATACTTTTACACATTTAGCATCTTTTCTTACATTTAAAATACTGCATACATTCACACATCACCTTTGCACATTTTACTTTTCGTGTCATATATTTGCACCCTTATCACAATATTAGGCCTTTACGCACCTGCTAAGCACCTTTTGGCATTAGATGCACTTTGACACACTCTGTGCACTCTCTGTGTGTCCTTGTGCACCTCATGACCCTGCACTGTTCTCAGTCCGTCACATAACTTCTTCAGACGTCAACATGTTTACACGCTGTTGGCGGCATGTAAGCTTGTAGAGGTTCTTCAAATACACTATTAGTGTTTATAGATGTGCGTCTGACCAAAAAAACGAGGCTACTTGACAAACTGGGCAACAAACAGAATTGTGAAATTTCACGGGAACACTGCGGCTGTCTGCATATCTCGAAAAAAGGTTTTTCAGGGTGCAAACGGCAGGGCAAGAGTTAAGTGTTTGGGCTGCTTTAGCACAAAGACCCCTGATCCATCAAAAGCACACGCCAGCCGGGACAATGTCCATCTGGCAGCTTCTCTATTGTCCATGGTGACAGATGGTATTTCATCACGTCAACACATCATGTACATGTATGCCACTGTCAGATCGGTGTATCAGTAGACAGTTACAGTAACTAGTCTATTTGCTGAGATTTTAGCCTGTTTGTTTGACTGCAGGGTTTAGAAAAGTGACTGAATGTGTGTAGGGTGACAGTTTATTATGATTTTATATAATTTGTTAAGGTGGATTTAGAACATTTTATTCTAAGGAAGAGCAGATGATTTATTTCTTTTATGGACTTTAAGTGCTTTTATGGAAAAAGGGTCACTTTGACAGAAGCTGTTGGTGTATATTTCACATTAGAAGTAAAATAAGTTGTCACAGGCTTCACTTCGGTGGCTCAGACATTCGAGGGTGATGTATGCTACTGTAAGTTTGCGTGCGTGTTTGTGTGTGTGTTTGTGTGTGTGTGTGTGTGTGTGTGTGTGTGTGTGTGTGTGTGTGTGTGTGTGTGTGTGTG
>JBAJHX010000011.1:7697401-7719202 GCA_037176925.1 Amniataba percoides | reverse complement strand
TTTGTGTGTGTGTTTGTGTGTGTGTGTGTGTGTGTGTGTGTGTGTGTGTGTGTGTGTGTGTGTGTGTGTGTGTGTGTTTACGTATCAGTCGATCCCAGGCAAACATTTGCCCTCCTCAGCATTCCTGGGATGTGATGAGTCCGGCATTCAACTGGGGACTGGGACCTGTTATCTACTCATTCACTTCCCACAGATGGCCAGCCATTGTCCACTAGCCAGCCAGCTCTGCAACACACACACACACACGGATACACACAAATATGTGCACGTCTGCAAGCAAATGTACATGCGGATGAAGTAAGAAACAGGCATGTACTCGCTCATTTTTCCTTACATGCAGATATATAAATGCGTACAGTTATAATCTGTCTTCATAGTTACTTTTTCCAATTTTCTCTACTACTAATAATCTAGTTTTTTATTGATAATTGTAAAGACTAAAGCTTCACCGGTAAATAAGATGGACACATATGTCAGACAGTATTAATTAATTGCATATATATCAGTATTGGTGTGTTCCCTTTACCTCGGCTGTCCACCAGAGAGCACTGACAACTTGATTTCTCAGCCCTGTGATGCATAGATGTCATGGTCACAGTTCTCAGGAGTGTTTTAGCGTTTTGGTTCAGTGTGTCATTAGTGTTGTTTTCAGATAGGGAGCTGTAAAAACCGTCTGTAAACAACCTGTCCTGCGCTGAACAGCAGACAGAGAAAGTTAGTTACCAGCTGGGGGACATAGCGGCAGAGCTGCAGAGCCCCCCGCCCTCATTCACCTCATGATAATACATGCAGATTTTAGCACTGCAGTCTTCATTAGTCACTAAATGTAGTCACTGGTTTGATTTGTGTGTGTTGTAAGATCCATCCAGCTTTGTACGCCTCCAGTTGATTTCATCCTCTTATTTTAGTGCCAGAAGAAGAAAAGTGTTTCAAGACGGAAAGTGGTGAGATTGAATCCATGTAAATGAAAAATTCCATGTGATTTCTTTGTTTTTTTCACAGTGAAGTTCACAAGAGCATTTTGTCTCTCTCTTTCCAGATATTGTTTTTCTTCTGATCTCTGGTCGATGGATTTATCACTGACAATACAACAATATTTTAGTGAGTCTGCTTTCCCTTTGCTTGCTATGACACTTTATGTTGCCTCCTCTGACCTCTCTGGAACGGACATTTCACTCAGATCCTGGTCTGTTCTATCACTGAAAGGCTTTTCAGTGCAGAGTAGTGATAAAGCTGGTGAAAGACAGACCCCTGATTTGCTCTGGCTTTCAGGTAAATAGAGACCTATCTTCAGTTAATGAGCCACCCCGTCGACATGTTGCTTTCTGAACCAGCAACCCAAATGTGTATTAGTCCGCCGCTAAAATTAGTCCCTAACTACAACCCCTGTTTCTCTCTCCAGGCTAGAAAATCGAGTGAAGCATGGGTGACTGGAGCTTTCTAGGGCGGCTGCTGGAGAATGCTCAAGAACACTCCACTGTGATTGGAAAGGTGACTGATTGCCTATTGATTAACTGATGAATATGATATCACATAATCCCTAGATGCCAGCATTTTGAATATTTAACCAATTTCTTGATCGTTTACACGCGTCTCCTTGCATAATACTTGAAATAGATGAGTTTGTAGGGGGCAGTGTGGTGGATGGGACTGTACTGAGTTAGATATGGTTTATTTATCCTTCCTCTACAGGTTTGGCTGACCGTCCTCTTCATCTTCCGCATCCTGGTGCTGGGCGCAGCGGCTGAGGAGGTCTGGGGTGACGAGCAGTCCGACTTTACTTGTAACACGCAGCAGCCCGGTTGCGAGAACGTCTGCTACGACGAGGCCTTCCCCATCTCCCACATCCGCTTCTGGGTGCTGCAGATCATCTTTGTGTCCACGCCCACGCTCATCTACCTGGGCCATGTGCTGCACATCGTCCGCATGGAGGAGAAGAGGAGGGAGAGGGAGGAGGAGCTCAGAAAGGCCGGGCGGCACCAGGAGGACCACGACCCTCTTTATCACAATGGAGTCGGCGATGGAGGAGGAGCAGGGGGCGGGAAGAAGGAAAAGCCACCTATTCGCGATGAGCACGGGAAGATCCGGATCCGCGGGGCGTTACTGAGGACGTACATCTTCAACATCATCTTTAAGACTCTGTTTGAGGTGGGCTTCATCCTGGGACAGTACTTCCTCTATGGCTTCCACCTGAGGCCGCTCTATAAATGTGGCCGCTGGCCCTGCCCCAATACTGTGGACTGCTTCATCTCCAGGTCAGAGAGTAAGAGTTTATTACAGGATGTATTGGATTTATTTCTGTCTTTGTCCGTATTTGTTTGTTTATTTGCTAAGCAATTTACTCAATGCATTTGCTTCAACTGACCATTCACTCTGCCACTTCCCCCTAAGTTACTCTTTCTATGCCCATCATCTTTAATGAAATAACATTTGAACCGTTTGAGGAGCAAGTTTCTTTTTTCTGGCTGATAAATGTTAATTTTGTCTCTGGCTGGCGTTAATATTGTCAAATGGCTCATTTTGAAACAAGAACCTTGTGAAATGTATCTGAAATACACTTAATGATTATGCACATAACTATGTGCTAAAAGTTCCATGAAAATAAATGTTGTTTACCACTGTAGATTGCAAAGTAGTTAACCACATATTCTAACATTGGCAGCTGTTGTTAGACAAGCACAGTGTTCAGTTTAGTCCTTATACTTTTGTTGTTTGTGTTTTCAGTTATCAAAATGCTTTAAAAAGGCACTAATCTTAAAATCCAATTGTTGCCATTTGGGGAGAAGTTTTGGGGGACGGTCAGTTCAAACAACCTAAAAAGTAAAAGACATAAACTTTGTCAAATGAATGAGTATAAAATGATGCAATATTTGTTTTCATTTGTGAATTAAATGTGTTTTTCTTCATCTTGTTGTTGCAGGCCCACTGAAAAGACGATCTTCATCATCTTCATGCTGGTGGTTGCCTGTGTCTCTCTGGTCCTCAACCTGCTGGAGATCTACCACCTGGGCTGGAAGAAAGTCAAACAGGGGGTCACCAATGAGTTTGCACCCGACAGTGAGTCGCTGCAGCTGGGTGCAGACGAGCCCGGCGACGCAGAGACGATCCCTGAGCAGACCTCGTCAGCGCTCGACTGTTTGCCGGTGTACGCCAGCGTGAACGTGGTGGGGTGTGGAGCACCAGATGGAGGAGCCTACAGTCCAAATGAGGCCTCCCCTGCAGTGATGTCCTTAAATCCTAACAGCGCCAGGCTCAAGATGGACAGCACGCCGTTCCACCCAGACGACTTCCTGTCGGAGCCCAATTCTTTTTATCGCAACAGCGAGAAAGTGAGTGTCAACAGCAACGGGCAGCTGATGGCAGTGGAGCAGAACTGGAGCAACATGGCGCTGGAGCTCCACAGTCTGGATGGAAGAAACTCCTCTTCCTACCCTCCTCCTCTTCCCTCTCCCCCAACCTCCGCCTCCTCCTCTCCTCAGGAGGAGAAAACCCCACCACTTCCACAGGGAGAGCAACACTCCACGTTTCCTACACTCCCTCGTAACACCCCTCTGTACCCCCTCATGGTGGAGGAGGCGGCGGTGGACGAGGAGAACACTGTTGCTACAGCACCTTGTGTGGCCCCGCATGATGACTTCACCGTGGTAACCAAGGCGGAGATGCATCAGCCTCCTGCAGCTTCTGCGACAGACATCCGGAAACCAAGCCGGGCCAGCAAGAGCAGCGGCGCCCGAGCTCGCCCCGATGACCTGGCAGTGTAGCTAAAACACATACACACTCACACACTTACACAACCATGCACACATGCTGTGTACACACAGAAAACCAACATTTCTTTCACATATGCACATTAGCATAAAACCCACACACAAGCATGCCCTCCAGCAAAAGACATGCCTGCAAGGAGGACGTGCGAAACACGTTACTGCATACGTTCAGCTGGAGTTGGCTGCTTATTTTAATCTCAGAATCATGAGGGAGAAGGAAGGATAGAAAGAGTTTGGCCAGAGTACACTGATGGCAGCATGGTGAAGTCCTGTCTACATATTAGTGCCTTCTACAACATCAGGGGGATGTGCAGAAACTAGAGACACATCTGGAGAGATGGATGTGCACACGGAAGAATTCACAATATCACTTACCATCTTTGAGTAGAATAATGCTTATTTCTAACAGCCTGTCACTGTAGTTTATACACAAGATGAGAAGACACTCATAACATCCAATAGTAAAGCTTGTGGATGTGTGCATGGAGGAAGGAAGCCAATTAAAAACTAAGAAAGAAGACTCACATTAAAAGAAATAAGTACGATAGATGTAATGTCAAAATGTCACTGACAATGATTTTATTTCAGTTTAGTTTTAAGACATAAGAGCCTTGCAGTGAGCCAGGCTGGCTGTTTCCTCTCCAGCCTTTATGCTAAGCTGAGGTAAGAGGCAAATTAGAGAGATAAATTCGAGTCATCATGGCTGCCACTTGCTGTTCTGGCCATACTCTCACTTTTCTTAAGAGAAGTTGGACAGGTGGGGTATACGGGCCCATGAAATGAGGATCACAAACACACACACTCACATGCACATACTTACACACACCTATAGTATATATATAAATATATACATATATATCCAGCACAGATACAAAATAAGGAAAGGTTATAGTGATGATGATGATGATGATGATGGTGGTGGTTGGACTAACTAATAAGTTTGGGAGCGTAGAGGCAGCGATACAGAATTCATTTATTTTTGTCTTTCTTTCATTTCTTTGCTGGGAGACATCAGAGGAGAGGTTTGCACTTTTGTTTCTTTATTTTTCTTTTTCTCGTGACGTGATGATGGCGCCGAACGGTCCCCGTGTCGTGTTGAATCTGTCCGTCTGCGTGGTGTCCGGCTCTCAGCCAGCCTGTAGTTTCAATGAAGAGAGGGATGCACTGATGTTAGGGCAGAGCAGATGACTGGAGGAGAGCGAGGAAGCAGTCCCACCCTGAGACATAGTCCTTGGGCTTCACAGGCTGTGTGTGTGTGTGTATGTGTGTGTGTGTGTGTGTGTGTGTGTGTGTTAAGGTACCTTAATCTCGTCTCAGTGTTTACAAAATGACATCTCTGCAGTTACATCAGGGTAAACTATATAAAGTATATAAATATGTAAATATATAATGATTGATAGTATTGATAGGCACCACAGGATGTTATACAGAACTACCTACACTTTAAAAAAGTTTCTGGTCAAGCTGCAATTTATAGAAACGTTTAAAATCCAAAGTGCTTCAATGTTTTCTGACATTGGCCCTACAGGTCATTTTATGCAAAGATCTAATGTTAGAAAAGGCCATTTTTAAAAGCAATACATGATGAAGGGCTTAAACTACATTTTAACAGGTTCTTTATTGAGTAATTTTGAGTTTTGCAGCTTGAACGGAGCGTTAAAGTCAGTACACCTTCTTTCTCATGCTTGTGTTTGCAGTGTGTTACAGAACTGTCGAGTTCCCCCTAGCTGTTCTGTATAGGAGGACTCTAAGTTAATTTTCTAGACTGGCTGTAGGCAAAACTGTAGCTTTTAGATTTTTTTGAAAAAAGGAAGCAATACTATCTAAAAAGGTGATAACTTTCTGTGTCAGTTCTTAACAGACATCCCACATAGGAATGTTCATTTTTGCTGTTCTTCTCATTATATTCCTGCCAAAGAAAACACCCAAAAACATACAGAAAATGGCTTAATAATAAGCTAAACATTCATTTAACCTCCCAACAGATTTAATTTATCAAATCAAATTATTCATGAGTCAACATTCAGGAACAAACGTACCCTCGTTGCAAGTTAACAAAGGAGAGTGGTTTGGGGCAAACAGTGTTTTGGGTTTGTACATCTTTGTTTCTCTCTGAGCAGAATATTAGTTCATCATACTTGAGATACTTGAAATATACTACAAAACATTCAAACTTACATGACGTGCTGGAATAAGCATTTGAACATCATAACCAAAGGAAGGAAAAGGCTGATTCAACGTGTTTACATCTGAATATTTTACAAAATATAATGTTGTTTTTGTAGTTTGACGAAGTCACCCAAACTCAAGGTCAACTTATTCGCTTTTTCCGACGTTTTCATCCACATCTCACAGTCTTCCATGTCTGTGTAGTTACGTCCAGTTGTAGTAAAATGTCTTATCACCAGGTATTTCATTCATGGCATTGTGCAGAGGTCACTCTCCTACAAAGCTGCGATTTTTATCGCAGCTAGCTCTCAAATTTTCCAGTGCCTTGATCAATGTTTGACTCTAACACAGAAATTAAATGCTGCCAATCTGCATTCATGGCAACTTGGAACTTGTTCATTATCTCAATATTCAAGTAAAATGTGAAAACCAGTGTAAAAGCCACTCTTAAAGTAAATTAAACTGTCTTAAAATTAGCACAGAGGCTTACTTCTAAATTGCATTAAATGCATGTTGTAAGTTTATGTAAAGTTGTGTATTCTTGTATTCAGTTCAGGTGTTCAGGGAGGGGTATTGTGCTTTTATGGCTTAATCAGAGGCAGCATTGATGATAATCGTTTCACCTGTGCTTTCAGACAAAATGTCTGCCATGAAAAAAGTTTATTACATTTGATCATTGTGTGCCCTTCCCTGTGCAATGGTGCTATAATCTGAGCCATTTATTATCAAGGCTTTTTCTTTTTTTTAATTACTGCGCAATAGCTTGACTGTGTTTGGGTTGTGCAGGATTGCTGGCACAGAGATCCTTGGGAATATTTTGGACTCTGAGTTTTAAAATGTAGTATTTCCAACTTGTCATGAATGCAACTGCTTAACTTCTGAAAACTAAATGAAACATGAGGTGGAAAATGAGAAGATGCACTTAAACTTGGGTAAATTATCTACTCTTTAGTAGCTTTTTCAAGCTACTTTTTACAGCCTTTTTTCTAAAGATGCGATAAGATAATGCATAGATTGAATTTCAGTCAGTCAAATGTTTACATGTCTGATAAAGGTTTGGTGCTAACAACTGAAAGATTTAACCAAAGATTTTAGCACACCAAAGATATATGTGCCAAATATAACGAGTTGTGCTTGGGAACCTCACCCATAACCTTCACAATCAGGGCTCAAACCACAAGATCAGTTTTACAACCCTTCGACTCTGAAAGGAGAATCCCACTAAAAAAAAGACATTATGTTGAACATTGTCTCTAAAAGATTGTTGAAACAAGGTTAATTTTACTTATTTCTATTGCTGAAATGTTTTTCATAACCTTGTTGTTCCAAGCTGTTCTTAGTACATTTGATATGTAGATAAAGATTTGCACACTTAGATAGTTATAGATCACTGTTATGAGGATATGAAGATATTATAAATAGAAGAGTGTCCTTGGAGGAGGGATATTAACATATTTTTGTTTATTTATGGAAATAACACTATCAAATTTGACTTGGAATGGACAAGAAATTCATCTAAAGTGCTTGTTTTTTTCTGTCCTGAACATGGATTGAGAGACTTTTGGCTACTCCAACTTTTACACCGTGGATGTGCCTTGAATCAAAGACCCTGCGATGGAAAACGGAGGCTGTGTGTCCCTACAAGCAGGGACACAGACTCCCATGTGTTCGAAAAGAAGAACAACCCCTGCTAAAACTCCCGTTGTAAAATGACTGTCTTTGAAGAGAAGTGCCTTTCGTCTGAACCTTTTGTTAAAGAACATGTTGATGTAAATGTTCATTTACCTCAGATGTTTACAGAACTGTTACTGAATAAACTTTTTGTACCATACCTGTTTTCTGTCATTTGGGGTCCAAAACCATTTAACCAGTTATAAGATGAGATAAGATCCTTTATTGATCCCACGGTGAGGAAATTTCACTGTTATCCGTCCTCAAGATGAATGTCACAAAAATGAACCTCTAAAACAGCCATTGGAACGTCTGTAGGTCAGTTTCCAAAATAAAAGCCTGATATATTACAGTATTTAGGCTAATTGGGTTTATCAGCAATACATAAACAATAGTGCTTCTTTATTTTCACATCCTCTACATGGATTTTAAAGAGTCAAAGCTTTAGCATGACTCTCCCTGAGCTCCAGATGCCAGTAAAAAGAAGTCTGGGAATGAAAAAGTCTTTTTTTCTTCTTCTCAAACTTTGTTCCTGGCAGCCACCATAATACTGTCTGACCAAAGTGAGTTATATTTACTGGAAATAATATATTAAACATGCTGCTGTTTGGCTCGACGGGAAAACAAAAGACATGAATCAAATTAAAGAATGAATGTGACTTTAAGCATTATTACAGGTCTAATTATTATTATTATTACTTGATAGCTGGTAGCTGTGTGTGTGATGAAAACACTACCTACTGTCTGCTATGCATGTGTGTTTGTGTGGTGGGTTTCTATGTCCACATGCATGTCTGTTCCGGTTTGTGTGTGTGTGTGTGTGTCCTCATGGCCTCACCCATTAAGCTGTGCTGAGGCCAGCACTTCCTTTATGCTTGCTGAAAGTCCCAGGGATTTTGGCTGAACAAAAACCTCTCCAGGGAGTGAAAAGGCCTTGAATGCCTGCTAATGCCATCCCGACCTCTGGACTCTTGCAGGCTGCTGTGTATGTGTCCATATGGCCCGATATGAGTGTGCGTCGTTTGTGAAAATACTGTATCTTGTAATAATGACAGAGACCAGTACGCTTGAATAAATCAACACAGCACACATTTAAGGAAATAAAAGTTTTGACATTTTTACAGTGGTAATAGAATAAAAGATGCAGTACACTGACACATGTAGATGATTAAAGGCTAACAATAAAGTGCTGAACATCTCATAGCCTTAACCCAAATGCCATATTATCCTCATTCCTGAGTTTTTAGCTGGTTTAAAAAAAAAAGACTGTATTTTGTTGGTGAGTTGTTTTTATTGGGAGTGAGTCTGTGGCTCAGCTGGCCGAGAGCTTCGTTCCCAGTTGACACGACTGCGAAGCCTCTTGTGTTTTACGCAGCACCACTGCTCACAAGGTCAAGCTTCATATCTGAAGAAAACATGTCTGTGTCACGTCGGTTGTTCACGGTCACTGGCTTCTTCTTTTTCTTTTTTTTTGTTGCAAGAAATCAGGTTTTGGCCACCAGCAATTCCTCTGACTCAACCTGCACACCTGCAACTTGTTATTAGAGATCATTAAAAACTCAGGTGGGAGAACAGCAGCTCCCCTTTTAGTTAACAAGGCAATACTACAAATAAGAAATAATAAAGAAGAAAAGCTCAGTCTTAGCACATCTAAATGATCTTATAGGAGCAACACGTCCTCGTTTATTAGTTGTCTTGTAGCTTTTCAACATTTTAATGCTGTCCGTATGTATTTATGCCTGTCTGCAGACTCTCTGAGGGGCTCTTCCTCCATGCACAGAGTGAGGTAAGGGTTCATTTTTTTACCCTAATTTTCACAGTAGAGCAGCACTTAAGCTAACCATCTGGGCTGACCACAAAGACTCTTGGAGGGCACTTGTGCTTTTAAAAGAGCCATTTAGACCATTTACTTGCCCCTGTGAGTGTGACATCAGGGGAGTGTCCCATTAGGGTGTAAAAAGGAGCACTTTGACTATCTGCTTCTTAATATAATTAAGATGTTGATATGTTAAATCTGTCAGTATTAAGACTGTTAATGGGGCTGTTTTGTGTCCCAGTGAAATGGATTCTGTGATTTTTTTGGAGGGTGACACATTCATTTGTACAGTAGGTCCTCTAGTGGCCAGACTCTCACATTACTTAGTCAGTCACCTCTTATTCTGTGTAAGTGGTTCAGTGTGAAGTGATCAATCAATGTAAATCAATGAAGAGGAAAATGTTTTCATAGTAATCACTGAAATGAACAAAATAACTTGCATGCCAGATGTTCAGTTTTCCACTTTTTATTCACCATGCAATGAGTCTGATGTCAGTTATCTTAGTAGTTTATTACTGCGTCCACAAGAGTTTCTCTGCATTGTTTGTGCGCTATGGCAAAAAGATGAATGTGAAATATTTTCCTGTCTGTGACTCCTAAGCCCGACATCCCATCATCTCCGGGGTGATGTTCTGAGGGATAGGGGCGATTCGGCTGGCAATCAGCATCATGACACTGTCGTACTTGTAAAAATGTGGGCCCTTGAACACCTTAACTCCATCTGGGCCACACAGAGCAGCGTCAATGCCGGACAAGGGCAAAGACACATCTCGTGTCACAGCTCTGGGTGTGGCAGTAAGGTCGACATCACGAATCCTCTGACCTGTAGGAAGAAACGTGTGTAACGATGTTTGTGAAACACTTGTGAGCATGCAGCGTATAAAACAACCATAAAATAAAAAGTGAGTACTCCTTAACCTTACCTTGGATTATATGAGCTGTGTGTCCATTGGGACAGACGAAAGCAGCGTCCACATTTCCTTCAATGCCGAGCTCCTCCTTCAGGGTTTTGGGGTAGCCCTCAATCAGGGTGGAGTGAGCGTCTACTTTATAGATGTAGACCTGATCGCCCTGCAGGTGTTTGGCACAACAGGAGAAAGCTTTAACTTCAGCACAGCTGGTTTATAATGGACATCGGAGGAATTTTGATTGGTTATTTAGAGGCCTACCTTAATCATGTAGATTTTGTCAGTGTAGGAGAAGACGGCGTCCACGCCATTGGTCACCTCCTTCCACATCCTGATGATGGGGAAGCCGTGAAGGCCGTCACGCCGGGTGTCCAGGCGCATGTAGATTGGGCCTGAGCAGATTGAATAGTAGATTTAGTGAAAGGTTTGCAGAATTCTTCAAAGAAATTATGAAAGGAATAAAAAAAGCAAAGGAATATTTTGGATGTATTGTGAGTTATGCTCATTCGCTTTCTTTGTTGGAGAAGGTCGATACCACTGTTACATATGTGTGTCAAGGATGAAGTTAGAGCCTCACAATAGCAACCCTAACATGCTGTTGTTTGCCGTGGCGGCCTTGGTTTGCTGACTAGTGCAAATTACGACCTACAACTAAGGCTCATGTAAAAGTTTTCAGTCAGATATTTGTCCTTAAAGTACTGGAGAAATCAAAATCCACATAGATAAAAATGACTGGTTGTGGTTGTTTGTGGTTTACATCATGTAATGAGTTTCTCTTTCTACTGTCATTATACTAAAGAGTGCAAGAGTACGTTTGTTTTGTTTACTTTACCTGCAAAGAAATAAGTTCTGCTGGCATCATCGGTGGTGATGGCGTCTATTTTGACCTCACTGCATTTGGGGATTTGATAACCACCTCCATGACCTGTAGTCAAATACAGAAGATTTGTTATTCGCAAAATAATTTACAAAATAATTCACTTGTAAGAGCTGAACCGAATTTGTGTGTTCCTTTCTGGATGTTCTCACCAAAGTTGGGGCACCTCATGAAGTAATGGCGGGCATCCTTCGGGTAGTCTCCGCTCACCTGCCCGGTGACTGGGTTGAACCTGGTGAAGTTGTGTCCGTGGAAACAGTAGTAGTGCTCCTGCCAGTGCAAAACAGAGGTGCAGGCGGGCAGGTCGGCCCACGTCTTGGTTTTCACCGTCTTTGTGGAGATGTCAAAAGTATGGACATCATGTCCTGTGGGAGGAAGTTATTAGATTAAGTTACCAGTTCTCTCCACCATGAGCTCATATAGCTCATGAGCTGTGACATAATAATGCTCATGTAACCTCATTATATCACAGTGAAATGAAGATTTTTCACATGAATGGCAACATACCCTTGAAGAAAAGGACTGAGTCGGACCCGCACTCTCCTTTGGGACACTCCACAGCAGCATCCAGGTGAGAGGGGACTCCTGGGAAGTCATCCTGGATCGCCCTTGGATACCCGTCTTCCAGAGTGTGGTTATAATAGCTGAACACTTTGTCATCCTGGACAGCAGAAAAAGCCGAGATCATGTTTCTCTGACAGAATATTTAATGGAATCATTTCACAAGTGAAAGCATCTGTGCGTCATACCAGGAAGAAGTAGATGTGATCGTGGTCATCTGGGTTGTCTGTGCTGTGCATGCGGAAGGCGGCGTCAACATGGCCAATGTGATGGATGTCATCCAGCTCCTTGAAGGACTCATTAGAGAGCTGAGCTGGACCATGGAAACCCCTCCACACATAGGGACCTGAAGATAAAACAACAGGAGTTTTATTTTATTACAAGACATAATCCGTTTTTAAAAAAGATATATACTTAAATTATCAGTTTATTCGTTCATTACTCTAAATTCAAATGAGACTTGTGTCGTTTATAGAGGCCTGACTTCAAAGTAAAGGAAACTTATTAGGATATTGCTGAACTTCAGGTAAAGACACTTAGAGAAAAAGCACAAACCTTTGAAGAAGTAGGTGATTCCTTTCTCGTCTGGCGTTATGGCATCAAACTCGATTCCTTCACAGCGGTTGGGCAGAGCAGCATCTCCTTCTTTATTTCACAAATACATGAAGAGACAACACTATTATTTATTATATATATTAATTTTGTGGAATTATCGGTTACTGAAGTGAGATGAAGTTTATTTATTTTTTAAAAACCCACCGTTTACTGTCGCTTCTTGGTGCCTGTGGGTGTTTGGGGAAAAAAACCCAAAAAACTTATTTGTCTGCAGTTCAGCAAAAGACCATATTACATTTTTTTTTTCCAGAAAGCCTTGAGTCATGATGAAAGAGGGTGACACACCAGTGACACACCAGTGAGGCCATATGATGACTTTGCACTCTCGTGTTTGTTCAATTGATCCAACTTGTGAACTTTGTGTACAAGCAAATAGGGTTATGAAATGAATGAACAGTGACTTATTGACATTTCACTGGGGTGCACTGATTAAATTGAAAAGCGAAAATACTGAAAAGTAGTACTCATATAACTATTAAGGGTGGACAAAGCAGTGGGAACATCTTACAGTTGAATGTAATCTTGCACTACAAAATATAGTCTTTTTCTGTACTTTATGTATTATTTCTATTGTTTATATATATTTATGGATATATGCTCATATAGTGCTACACCAGAGACCAGAAAGTTATGTAGGAAACTAAACTGAATCAAACCATGCACAGGTCAGTTATGCTGAAACAGAGTGTGTGCACACACAAAGCTCTTTATTTCCATGAGATTAAAAAAAAACTATTGAAACATGCATATGACACGACATTGGACTCAAGTGACCTTTTTTGAGTGTTAATTCATTATAAGATAGAGAACTTCATGAATACTCACGCAGGTGCTCCATTAGTGAGGGCGAGTGCCCAGCACAGAAACAGAGTTTTGGTGAAGAGCTGCATGCTGTCTGGTCCAGATGAAGTCCGCTGATGTGGAGTCTGACTGTGGAGCGGAGCTGTAACTGTGCAGCAGCTGAACCTGCGCTTTTATACCGGTGTGTGTGTGTGTGTGTGCGTGTGTGTGCGTGCGTGCGTGCGTGCGTGTGCGTGTGCGTGTGTGTGTGTGTGCGTGGGAGGACATGTTAGGAAACCGTGTGTGTGCTTTTTGCATAAGTCAGTGTGTTTGCATTTAGAAGGTGCTGGAATTTTTGTTGTTGCAAAATTAGCTGTGGCATGATAATTTACAGTAATGTGCTCATTTCTGGATATCTTTATTTTCTTAAAATGTCAATATTATGTTCAGGCTGATTCTCAGTGATTGCCATAACACACAATATCTATCTTTGATAAAGCAAGGGACTTATGAGAACTCTATTTTGCCTTTTATGTGGCAAAATAGAAGAAATGAAATGAAATTAGTTATGTTTTTTCTTGTTTTGAAAGAAAGATATGTTTGAGCCTAAATGTGCACAAGAGAAAGAGCCAAAAGCCAGCAATGACCAGTTCATGCAAATTCAGATTTAAATCAAAGTTTAATTCTTTGCACTCAGAGATATCGACAGTACACAAAGCATGAAGCCTCTCCCAAGCTTAAAGTCTCTGTTAGCAGATTATAGTAATAGATTACAAAGAGAATTCTCAACTTTGTCTTGATTGATTCATTAAATGTTTTCATTAGGCGCTTAAGTCACAAAATCTCTTTTTAATTCCTGTAATATCACCATCAGGCACACAGCACTATGGGCTAGGATGCTTTACTGTAGATTAACTAGAAAAAATAAAAACATGCATTATTGCTTTTATCCACTACCTCCAATAGTCTTTTATATTTTTCTATTGATTATTATGATGAAAAAGAATTACAATCACCATTTTGAAATCTAATCAGACATGATCAAATCAAATTAAAGCAGGTAGGAGATAGAGGCCGTAAATGATAGAGAAACTCACATCATATATTTCTAAGAATATTGCCCAGTATTACACATTTAACCCTCTCAGTTACAGCGATTTGTCTTAACTCTATTTATATTTGTTTCTGTCGCTAAGCTCATCCTTTGAACTTCACTTATAGCGGTAGATTTTGATGCAGTGATTCATGCTGTCTGACACGACCATGTGGCCATCAGGGAGCAGCGCCAGGCCCCTTGGGCTGCTCAGGTTATCGCTCACCAGAGGCCACCCAACACCTGTGGATGGGTAGAGAAGAACACGGTGATGCTGCTTGCCCCAGTCTGCCACCATGACGTCCCCGTCACTGTCGATACAGAGACCCCAAGGGCAGGTCAGAACAGGCCCCAGGCCAGAGCACACCCCCAGGATCCGGATTGTGTTCCAGCCAGGCTCCAGGACTCGGATGCACGGGACACGTCCGGTCTCATTTCCCCGTTCTGATACTGCCATGAGCCCGGTGGTGAGACAGGCTGCCACCAGATAGGGTCTGTGGTACCCCGTCACCACAGTGCGCTCCAGTCTGGCGCCGGTTTTGGGGTCCAGCTTCAGTGAAGTTAAGGTGCCACGCTTGATGTCGGCAACCAAGAACTCATCTTGACGGGTAACAGTCACCCCTCTGGGAGCATCCAGCTCTTCGTTGGTGGAACCGATCATTGTTCCTCCAAATGTTTGCAGGAGGCGGCCATGACGGCTGAACACCAACACAGCTCGTTCAGCAGCGCAGGTCAGAGCGATGAGGCCCTTTGAGTTTACGGCCACGTCAAAGTAGTTGCAGATGCGGGAAGACCTTTCTGAGCCTGAAGGAGACACTTGCTGCACAACGTTCTTCTGGAGATCAGTCACTTGAATACGGGCGTTTCCACAATCCACCACAAATAGCTGCCCTTTGACTGTAGCATGGACTCCACTTGGCAGGTTGAAGTCAGTGCGGCCTGATCCTTGTTTCCCAAACTGTCTGACCAGATAAGCCGAGTCAAGCGCAGCTGACCCGCCCTCTTCTTCCAGTTCCTTCAAAGCTGGCACAACTCTCTCTTTCTCATCTTTGTCGTATTGCTGTGATTCCTTGTCTTGTTGTAATTTGTCTCCTTCAATGGCTGACATAGACAGAGATCTGTTCACATGGTTTAAACTTAAACTACGAGTAACGCGAGTCTGAGCTCTCGATTGTTGTTCATCCAAACTCGTGTTGTTCCTCCCAGTTTCTGCTCCATTTCCTTGACCTTGTTCAAGAGTTGAAGGTTCAGAGGCGAGGCGCATTCTGTTGACCTTCCTGATTCCTCTACGCTCACCTTTGTCACTCTTAACTAAAGGGCGAAGTTTACCTGAGAGATCAGCAATGGACAACGAACGGAACTGCTCTTGCTGGAGAGACCCATCGTCTGGTGTATTCACAGTAAAAGTATAACAAGAATCCTCACTGTCCGCTGGAGATGGAGGGCTTCCACTGTCCACTGAGGATTCATTTGAGGTCTTTTTCTTGGACGGGTTGTGTTGAGAAAGTGGTGGATGTCTGCAGGTGAGATCTTTTCTCCCAGTATGTGGAGATTCTGCCACATCACTGCTTTTTTCATCAGTTTCTTCAGGAGGACAGGATGGTTCTTCGCGTGAAACCAAGACAAGGGCCTTTTGCTTCCTCTTTCCCTTCAGTGTGGCACGCTTCTTAGTTCCATTTTGTCTGCCATCAGATTCATCTCCTTCAGATTCACCTTGACTAGAGACTGGTGGGATAGCAAGGAAAAGGTCTTGCCCCTGTGAGTCTGAACACACAGATTCCACTTCCTCATCTTGGGATGATTCAGAAACACCACGATGTCTTGGTATGGAGGACTTTGTGGTGGGTGATTTGAGCTCGTCCTCATTCTCTGTAGAGCTTGACAGACGAAGTTTTCGGACAACACGCATGTTTCCACTTTTTGCTTTGTTGCTCTCCTCTGGACTGTACCTTTGACCAGCTCTGTTTGGTTGTGGTTCCTTTCGAATTTCAAGAGGGGTAATGTTTGAAAACATCTTATCCCCTGAATGCAAGGCACATTTTTGTCCTTGGACACCACATACACCAATTGGGTAGGTCATACTTTGTTCACGAACATCAACTTCCCCTAAGCTTAAGGTCTTGGACACTGGGGTTGGTAAGAAACTGACCCTTTTCAGTGTTAGAGAGATCTCCCAAGGTTGGGTGACCTCTGCCACCCCTCTTTGGAGCTGGTTTTTGTTGGATCCACTTGCAGTACTGCCCCATCTTTGTATCTGCTCTTTCAGTTGTCCAATTTTTCTGAGCTGCTGATCAACAAGTGACTGAACAACTCGCACAGCCGCAGCATTCTCCCTCTTCACCTGACTGAGGTGCCGCTGGGCTTCTCTGTGGTCCTGCTCAACCTTCTCCAGAAGGCGACGCTCCTCCCTCTGAGCTTCAATCACAGCATTGTCCAGCTCTCGGTTCACCTCCTCCACTTCAGCCTGCTGTCGCTCCCTGAGGCTTTGCAATTCTTGTTCCCCTTTCTCCAGGTTGGAAAGGGCCTGAGTGACCCAGGGAGGTGGTGAAGTAAGAGATATCGGCGTAAAGATAGACTCCCGTGGGGTGAAGGATAGAGGAGGTGGGGAGTTTGCATCTCTCTGTTTGGGCGTGCTGTGTGTCAGCAAGGCAGTGAACCCGAGCAGGGCTCTTCTCTCTGAATGAGACCGCATTAACATTGTGGATGACAGAGCTGAACGATCCTCTTGTTAAATGCAGTTTAACTTTTCGCTGTGTACTATGGGTCTGTTAAGACAAAGACAAAATGCAAAAGAGAAATCAATTATTAGAAAAACTTTCTCACCATTGTAATGTCAGAAACTTTGTACAAAAATATGAAATGCACAGACTCTTACAGCAAAGCTTTTAAAGGCATTATTTTATTTAGTTATTTTTTAAAAACTTTTCGAGAGTTCTACTTTCTAAAACAGCAACATGTCATTATATTTACAAAGGCTGACAAAAATTGTATGCAATAATGTCATGATTCAGAACATCAGTCACTTCCACACCATAAGCGTCATCCTGTAATGTTTTTCAAATGAACTCATTACTCCCTCAGGACATCTGTTTGACCTACCTGTTGACTCTGCTGTGTCACGTGCAGCCTCTGAGCACATGTGCACATTTCTGTTGCTGTTTTAAAAGTGGGACACAGGTTCCCTTTCATTGCAACTTTATCCATCCAACACAATATTCAGTTTCTCACGAGACTCTAAAGTGCTCTCAGGTAACCGCTGTCCTGTTTTCCTGAGTTAAGCGTTGTATTCCAACTTCAACACTGTTGGCAGCCACTGATTACTACAAGAGTAAATGTCCTCAACTGGATGTTTGCTGAACAGTTTGCTAAGGTACATCCACTACATTATTTGTTTATTTCATTATTTGTAATTATTCTGCAAATATTTGCCTTGAATTACTAGAGCCATGCTGTACATTATCTCAATTATAGCATTTAGTCAGTATTTAAAGTTTTTTACGGAAATGATATGATCATTGATTGCTCATTGCATGCCGAGTTGAAGCAGAGGAGAATGTCATTCTTTGTTTGCCAAGTCACGTTTTTAATTGTCACTCATCATGAAACCTCTACAGTCTCAAATAGTTGCTTCCGAATGTAGCACAGACCCTCATTGTCACATTTCGTAAAAAACAGCAGAGCTTATCTGCCCAAGGCACTGAAACTGAACTCTGTCTTTCACCACCAACACAAGGTATGTGAGGGACTGCCAAGAGAGGGGTCAGGTCTTTCTTTTTTTTTTTACTCCGTCTTTATGACCATGCAAAATGGATCATATTCTGAGGTGGAAATTGTGGGTGCCAGCATGTATATGTTAACAGTGTAGACCTAGTAAAAGAGCTTTTTACCCCCCTGAAGCAACACAACAAGCTTTATGCAAGGATAAAAGGGTGAGGTGTCAATTTACCTCTGCATGTTCACAATAAGGTCCCCCTGGAAACATGTGACCTCAGAGTGTCAATGGATAAAATCTGTTTCCCATGTTTTAGAAAGATGTTAAAGATTGTATCTGTGGGTCACACTTGTCACATGCTCTGCAGGGCAATTGAAATTTTACATAAAAAGTACTTAAAGGAGAAATTAGTTGCCGGAGATCATGGAAAACATAATCTTGAGTACAATTTCAATGTCAAAACTCTTTATGCACGCATGAATTTACAGGTAGACAGTCATCAATCTGTTTGTTGGAGAGCGGGAAAATGTGGGTTATGTGTCAGTATCAAATCCCTGTCACTCTCCTGGAGTGAGGCCACTGGGTCTTCTCGTGTTACCCTTTAATTTTGAATGAGAGGCACTAGTTGCTAAGTTACCGGACGGCCTTCGCTGAGGTGCTGAGACTATAGAATAAACGATGCCATTCATAATTGAGAGCATTACGCAGGATGTTCAGGAGCATTCCAGCGTACCGAAACAAAACAATGGAGCCTTTCAGTGCAAGTTAGAGAGCATGAGGCTCACAGGTAAATGCCTCTTTGAAATGTTAAATGAAACGTACTTCAGTCAGTTAAAAAGAGAATCTATGGACAGGAAATTGCCCCTAATAAGACTTTTTATTTTTAGATTTACAGATGCATAGCAGAAGTTTTCATTCTAATTTTAGGCTGCAAAATGCAAGAACAGGATATGAGATTATGCATAAACAAAAAAAAAAAAAAGTTAAATGTGTCCTACCTGAATTCCAGGTGTGCCTCTTCCTCCGCTGCTCTCCCTGCTCTGTCCTGCAGCCTCCAGTTCTTCCTCCCTCCACCTCTCTGTCACTCCCCCACCTCACCGCATCTTCCCTCCCTCTTTCTTTTCATGACATTCTGCAAAGGTTGTCGTGTAATGTGACTCGCAGCAGTGGCGTCTTTATGAGTGCAGATAAACCATATCATATTTAACTGGTATATCAAAAATGATCATTTGCATATTGATTGAACATATTAATGTAAACAGTCTTTAATTATTAGCAGAAAAAAATACTTCTGTGACTTTCTTAAGATTCTGTCTTTAAATCTGAGAAAGATATATTTGAGTAAAAAGATAAATCTTAAGTCTGGTGATATTTATGACAGCAGATAAAATCACAATGAATTTTGTCTTTAATACTGTGGATACATGATCTGTTATCTATTATCTGTGATTACTTTTAAAAAGGGGCCATTGCATTTCAGAACTCAAATTTGTCCTGCAAATGTAAATCTTAATTTAAAATGAATCATTGTCACATAAGAAATAATAACACACTGTTAAATTTACCATAAATGAAGCATGGATTTATTGATTACTCCTGAGATGCAGGCACCTGTTCTTCAGACCCATTATATGGCAGATTCAGTAGTTAAACTAATTTATTACATTTACATTTCACTATTTAGCCACTAGATGTCAGCAAATACAAAGCTTCAAAAAAAGGACAACCTGTACAGTTGACGCTGTTTTCTCAAATCAAATGTGTGTTCAACTAGAGATTATATATTACATATATATTTAATTCTACTTAAAAACAAAGAAATCTAACTTATTTAATCTACAACAGACCTTCAGGGAGGCCAGCCACATTGTGCAATCATTCATTAAATAAAGCAGAGGTACAAAGCAACTAAAACTAATTGATTGCCAGATTTATAACTTGTTCTGGATGAACTTTCCACTCAAAATGTATTTTTTCTCAATTAAGAAACATAAATCCTGCAAAAAAACCACTCAGAACTTCAGGGCCTCCAGTGGTTTACTTTCTAATCCAGCAAGATGTGGGGACGGATTAATATGTAAAGAGAGATCACAACAACATATTTATATGAACGTTAATGAGATAAAATAGGTTTTAAATGTAAAAAATGTCATATAAAGGCACTTAAACTAGTTAATTTCCAGTTACATAACGTGTTGCAGATGGCTGACATGTAGGTGGTGTACTCTCGGAGTCTGTCTGCAGTCTGTTGCAGGTCTGCACAGAACAGAGTTTTAACAAGGTTTGGTCCCAATTAGAGAATCACACATATTCACCTTCATATGCCGGCTTGTGTAATAGCACTCACTGATTTCAAAGTCTGTGCAGGTTGGAAGATTTAAAAAAAAAAAAAGATGGAGTTTCAAGAAATCTGTAAGACATTTAAAATCAGTGCATGTGATATAAACACCCGCGTTTCATGGATGGTCAGAGAGATGATGGGAGAAAAAAAACAGCCTCCATCACTGATGCCATGCAAGTCAAACATCTCGCTGTCGTCTTCAGCTGCATGCTGGGACTGTGTAAGACCTTTAAATTGACCGCACTGGTATGGATTTTTGGATGTTTGATCAAAATTGCATTTATTTTGACTTTTGCATTCAGTTTTCAAAGACTGCCTCTTTATAGTTGGATTATTACCCTCTGGTGAGATGCCTCAGACTCAACACCTAAGAAAAATTAGAAGAAAGTTTCTGAAATCTATCTATTTCCTGTCTATCATGTAGAAATGTCTGCTTTTTCCTGGCAGATATCAAACGTACAAAAGAGAGGAGTTATATCTTGTTATGTCTTCACAGCAGGTGGTTTTAATCCTCTGCTGGGAATAAATCGCATCCCCCTAAACAAGACAAGCTAGCTGAGTTTGCTTAACATGTAACTTTTAAAACCAAATGTTGAGTACAAAGATTGGCCAAGAAAGCACAAATTATAAACGCACATATTTTAGGAATCTACCACATAAGCCTTTGAGCAGTGTAATAGATTTCCCCTTCTTATACCATCCAACATCTTCTCACCAATTATCTGCACACACACACACACAGTGGAACACACACACTGACGCTGCCCCCTGGACACAGATGGGTCCTGAGCCATCAGTGTTGCTGGATGTCACACGAGGTCCTACAGGCTGCCTGGCTGGTGTTGTGACTGATTATTTCTATCTTCCGCTCTGTCAGGAGTGATGGAAAATTATATCGGCCTAAGGTGGCGCTCCGTTATTGATATCACTGTTAAAACTCTCCAATCCAGCTGCTCGCCTCGCCTGCGACACCGCTGCAATTAAATCTACACGCCGCCTGTGTGTGTGGCAGAGAGTAATGGCCCCAATAGTTACTGTAACAAAACAATAATGTGATTCAGCATGGCAGCATAACAAGCAGATATATATAAATATCAGTCCGATGTATGACAGGGAAGTTAATGGGTTATTATTACAACTCCCAAACAAATGGCAGCATCGCAGCAAAGCAGGTACTAAGTGGACTTGTTGCAAACAAACAATTAAAAAATAAGTCTGCAAGCTTTCGCAGATGGAATTAGAAAGGCGGTCAAGAAAGTCATATTGCACTCTTCTCTCCCACTTTGCATACAGCAGGCAATATTAGGTGATGAATATGGTAATGGTCCTCATTCTAGTGGGACTATCTCCTTTCAGAGGGGAAGATCTGGTTCTGCTGTTAGATTCGATTAATTCCTCTTCATGCCACTCCTCATTTTTGTGGGGGGGGGGGGGGGGGGGGGGGGGGGGGGGGGGGGGGGGGGGGGGGGGGGGGGGGGGGGGGGGGGGGGG
>JBAJHX010000011.1:7677839-7697301 GCA_037176925.1 Amniataba percoides | reverse complement strand
GTTTTCCTTTGGGGGGGGGAGAGTGGGTTTTGGTGTGGGGGTTGGGGGAGTTGTTTTGAGGAACCTTCTCACTTTTTTGTCCCCCCTTCTTAATCCCCCCCCCCCCCCCCCCCTCCCATCCCCCCCCCCCACCCTTTCCTCTCTAACACTTTCAGGCCTATGATATTAGACGAACAATCGCAGAAACAAAACGAGCTGGAACAACCAAGATGGGAACAGATGGCACGTAATTGCCTCGTGGAGGAAGCCAGGGAGTCAATTTTTACCCGTCCTGGGGGAGTTGCAGTTGCAAGAAGGAAAAAAAAAGTGCAGGTGCATTTGTTTTGATCAGATATGGCCTGGAGGAAGCATCTGAAAAATATTCATCACACGCACATTAGGGAGAGAAATTTGACAAAAGTGCTGTGGGTGAGACCCGGGATGTGATGGTGGGCTTTCATCGGGGTGAGGGACGGAGATGTGTGGCTGAGTCAACAGGAGCAGATGCATCACAAATTAATATCACACTGAAGTGTTGCAAAAACTGTAAAACTTTCAGATGGTAGCAGTCTGTCCAAACATTTGCTAAACTAATTTTAGGGTTTTGTGATAAAGAGCTACTATAAATAATGTGAGAATGCATAAAAAAAATTATGATCTTAATTCTTAATTCCAACTTAATTATTTGCCAGCTTTAAATCTGAACATATTCATGTTTTGACTCATTTAAAGGAGAAACAATTGTGTAGTTTGTGAACCGACCCATTCCTGACTGATATCCATAAATTCTTCCAAAATCCATTTTTTTATACATCAAATATCTTTTTTAAAAAATCAGTCTTTTTAAATGCTGATCCAGCAGTTTCCATTGACCTTAAAACCCATCCATAACTTTAATAAACTATTCATTAAACGTAAATAGAAGCGGACTCTCCTGCCACGCTCACGGCTCATAAACTAAAGTATTTTTGACAAATCATAATTTTGACCTGATGATGGCGCTAACAAAAGTAATTTGCAAATGTGAGGGACATGAATGTCTGAAATTCTGTTGCAATCCATCCACTGTTTGTTGAGATATTTCAGCAGATATGTAAAAAGTGAAACATCAGAGGGGTTCATCCTCTGGGAACTATGAATGCAGTCATAATTAATTAGAGGACATCATTTGTTATACTATTTTACTGACTTATATTGTAATTATTTTGATTATTTGGGAAGACTCCCATTATTCCATTGCTGTAAATATACCGATGCCGATTAGCTTAGCATAGCACAAAGACTGGAAAAAAGGTCATCTTATCTAACTCTCTGCAAGTAAGTGAACAAATATGTCTTAAATTGTTAAACCTTCCCTTAAAAAGGCTGAGTAAACTATAATCCAGCCCTTAAACAAACCACACTCAGGATATCTGTTAACTTCTTACAATTCTGCATAAATTCAAACCCGGGGGGGTTAACTCTGTCATGACTACAAAGCTTGATAACACTATTTGTCTGCACCCACTTCATCCTTGGACATGAATCAGTCACATACTGTACTGAGATGAATTCCCTTTTTCTCTGGCCCTCTAAGCTCTGACCACATCTGTTCAATTACCAGCATGGAAAGTGCATTACCATTGGCTTTGTTGTTGGAGATACTTGATTTTCTTAGTAAAAAGCAGATGAATTTATAATGTTGTGATCCCCTCTGTTGTGAATCTCCTCAGCGGACCGAGGCCCGGGATCAGAATAAGCATTTTGATGAGCTATAGGCCGTCTCCTCTTTTTTACAATCCCAAACTTGCGCTGCCTGCCCAATATCAAACTAATAAATTACAGCCCCCGTCTCCCACATAACTCACTGATAAATAAAAAAAAGGGTCTGCCATAGTGTGCAGCTGTGACCCAGGGTTACCTAGCAACAGGTCATGCCCAGACGTGATGCACAAGGTAGAGATACACCTCTAAGGAGCGGGAGAGGAGGGAGGGATGGAGATGGAAGAGATGGAGGCGCAAGGGGGAGGGAGGGAGGGAGGAGAGGGAATGGGTCTCATCCTCACTCTCTATGACCCTTGACAGATAGAAAACGCACTCAGAGGAAACGGCGTTTGATTGACAGGGATATTTGAGGAACCTGAGACTCCTTGGTTTCTCCATTACTACTGTTTTCAGGCTGGACTCTGCTTTATGCCTGAAAGAAGTAGACAGAAAACAGATCTGAGGAGTTTTTATGAAGCCGTGAACTGGCAAATTGGGTAATAATAAACCTTTTCATTCAGCCGAGGCACATGAAAAGACACTTGGACTTAATTTGAGAAAGCGATCCGATTTGGCCGCTCTTAATTCCCCCAAGAAGAATCTTTTCTCTTTTTCCTCTATGTGTGCGTTAACACTCGCTGAGGACACGTTTGCCACACTGAAGCACACAATCAGCTTTCCAGCCTCCGCGCCCGGAGAGTTGTCTGATGAAAACCCTAACTGACAGGCCTTAAAAAGATTGAGCAATAGCACAAGAGACGCGCGTCCACAGCGGTGTACAATGTCTTTGCCAGAACGCCGCGGCATGGAAATGAGAGTGTTCAGTCCAGGCCCCCCCCCACCACCACCACACACACTCCCCCACCCCCAACCACCTCCTCCTCCTCCGCCCTTCCTCTGTTGCCTGTGCGACAAACCCTCAAGGGGACTCTGCAGCTGTGTGGGGTTAGCACATGGTCGAGTTAGGGGCCACACACACAAACGTACACACACTCACTGACAAACACAGCCATTGGTCTTTGTAAATGTGGAATTGTTATGCCGTGTAAGCTGGAATAAGTTGTGCTTTAATGAGAATATTTTCTCGAACGCCGTTGAAAGACTGTGCGACCTCTGAATATTTAAAGCTGCAGCACTCTATATTTTTATGTCAACAGTGGATCAGCCGAGTGTGTATGTGTGTGTGAAAGGTGTTTGTGGTAATGCATCCACACAGAGTTAACACCTGATTGTTTTCATCAGCTCTGAGGAGACTTTTAATGTCACCCAGTTTGTTGTTTTAGTTGGACTACAGCATTGACTTTTTTCCTTTATTCTCACAGCTCTTATCACTATTGTTATTAGACGCAGCAGGAAGCAGTTTTCAGCTTAAAAAAACTCTAGAAAAACAACATATTTGCGGCAAAACATCAGCTAAGTGAACTTAGCAGCTATCTGTTGAACTTAATGGAGCATTTAACAGTTAAAGTGCAAGATTTTTCTGTCAGGAGCTGGAGGAGGCCAAAACAAAGCTAAAAGAAATGTGAATGTTGGACTTATACTTATTAGATAGAAACAAATGGCAATCGATTTTTATAGATGAAAAAAACATGATTAGACTTGGTGTGAAGTTGTACTTTTTAATAATAATTTTAATAATTTCTACACTCTGTCCTCATTATTTTATTTTTTTCTATCTATGCTAGCATGCATTGTGTCATAATAGGATTTTTTTAGTAACTTAGTTTTAGTCTGTCTGTGGAATTTGACAAATACTAAGATGTGCACTATGGATTATTCTGTGCATACCCACACGTAAAGTATGTTTAGAGAAGAGATTTCAGAGATGTCTATGACCCAAAGTGCTTCAGTTTCTCAGGCAGGTCATTGTGGGGCTTTGGCTCCCTGATGGCAAAGGCTCTTGTTAAATATTAGTTTCACAGTAACGTTGTAAAAGACCTTCAACCTTGTTTAAATTAGGTTTATTAAATCTGAAGAAGATGCGATGGCCAGCTGAACCATTTTACCGTCTGCTAAATCTTGTCTGTGGACGTGCAAATATAAAGCCTCTGGTGTGTAAAATAGCAACGAGGCAAAGCCCAGAAGAGCTTAAAGATAATCAATAAAATCTTAAAATCAATCCCAAAAGAGACGGGGAGCCGGCATAAAAAAGGCTAAAATTTGTGTGATGTCGTCATGCCATTTAGTTCTGATTAAAAGATCGACAGCTGAGTCTCTACACGGCGTAACGTGTTTTTGAACATGTCGGTCGACCATCACTTTGATCCAGGCTGAAACATCTGAACAATTATCGGACATTGTTGTGCAAATCTTCACATTCCCCTCAGTACTTTGTTGATCCCTTTACCTTTTCATTTTGATGTAGTCATTAAAAAAATTACATTTTTTCCAGTGCTTTTGTTTGTGACCCAATATCTGCTAAATGATTTATATTCCCACAAATGTTGTTTGACTCCAAGTGAAGAGTGAGAAAATACATCTATGTAAGAAAACTCTTGATCTCCAAAAATGATAAAAATGATTGGTGGGCAGAGAAATAAAACAAAAAGAGTTCACATATACTGTGATGTTTTATGTAGCCACGCAAAATCCTTTATAGAACATGAAAAGCGAAAAACAGGACATGGAAAAAGATGGAAAGCGACCTCTGTGACCTCAGTAAATGTTACAAACACTCCCCAAAAAAGACATTTTCCTTTGAAGTGCTGCATCAAGTGTTGAAGTCGGTCGCGGTTTTCACCTTGCATCCCCGTGAACAAGTCCTCCTCTTTGCTCCCAGAAGCTTGGTGCACATCAGTCGAGGCGGTGGGCAATGGAGGGAGGGGGGGTGTGCATCTCCTCATGCAGTTAATGGACAGCATACACATAATGTGATAATTCACAGCTAGCAAACATGACGTACGCCATCAGAGGCTGGTGTGAGTAAAATGGGCATCCATCACAGATGCTAACAACTCTGATTAAAAATACATAATCTGCAAGCGGCCCCCTGATACCGCCGTCAAGCCATTTTGGGTCTAATTGCAATTGGTCTCCGTTATGATCAAAGGCAAGTCACACCTGCTCGCCTTTAGCTTTCGTTTCACTGATTACACTTTCAAATTTCATCAACGTCAAGTTGATAGATATGAAATTATGGGGTAAACCTGTTTACTCGTGGTCAACACCATCACAATCCCAAAGTGCCATCTTTCTCCTGGACTTTTACACACCTTGTTTTTCTCTCTGAAATCAAATCAAACGTTTCAGAGCGCAAAAAACAAGGACAGCAGACAAAGGAGTTAAAGAAAGAGCAGCCGTGAAAGACACAATAGAGCTCACCGCCGCTGTTATAAAAACAATATAGAAGAGAGAAGCAAGCCAAAAGTGCCTCGCCTCATCCTCACCTTACCCCACCACCTGTATCTCTCCGGGTGTGAGTGAGTGACAAAGCATCAAGAGGGCGAGTACCGAGCCTTCACTCACAAGGCTTTGCACCCGGCGCTCACCCAATTTACACCTCTCCCTTCCCTGCAAACCCCACCCAGGATCCCCTGGTGACAGCACCATGCTAACCGTCACCTCCCTGCTGGCATGGCCGTGCGTGTGTGTGTTAGAGAAAGAGGGTGTGTTTGAACGTGTGTGTGTGTGTACAAGACAGTGTGGAAGAAAACGGAAGAGCAGCGTCCTTGTGGGAAGCAGTTTCAGACCTTCAGATTGAGTGTGGTTTTTTTTGCAAAGTGAGGTCATTTTGTTCTCTCTTTTCTTCTCCAGAGGATAAGTGCAGAATTCGGACTTGAGTTTGAGGTTAAAATTACGGAGGGATGATGGTTACAGCCAATATTGTGTGTATTAATCACTATAAAGCGATCCATTTGAGATCGGTTTCATCATTTTGCCTGTTTGCCTGTCGCCAACCTCTCTCGTCATTTAGGACCTCACATTCCTCACTTTCCTGCAGTGGCTCTCACCTCTGCCCACCAATCCCCAGTCACCTGATCCTCACCTGTGTACACACCTGCTCCTCATTCCTCTAATCAGCCCCCTAGTATATATATATATATCTCTCTACACCGGCCTCTTCCCTTCGGTTTCTCCTCAGATTGTCTTTGAGCTTTTACTTTACAGGCCAAACTGCTCTCTGCCTGCCTGTTGTCATCGTTTTGTCTCCTGGCAACAGACTTTGCTTTTTACTTTGGACACAAACCTTCCTGTTCTCGAGTGCACCGCCTGTTTAACTGAGTGTTTATGCAGCCACTGTCAGTTTTTGTTTCACTGCTGTCATGCGAGATATTTCAGACAGTGAAAACATGAAATGTTAAAAACAAAAATAATGTAACTGAAGAAAAAATGATGCTCTTGTCTGCAGATATAGTTTTTTTTTAACTTGCCTGTCTCATTGAAATTGAGCAGGTGACATAAAATTGCAGAAAACTTTGCAGACAAACTTTTGCTGAGGTTAATTAGCAGTAAGTGACTAAAAGAGGCAAAACTCTGCTGTTTTCTGCAGCTGCTTCATGTAAAACCTGGACAGTTGAAGAAAAACAAACCAGGTAACTATTGGAGGATAAAAGAAGGTGAACATATAAGATGTTAACACTGAAGTCTGTTGTTAGAGTTTTTACTGTGATACACGACAGACGGGACAGATGAAGCTGTGTGAAAGACCTTTTGATTTCTGAAACAGGCAATTTTTTAAACTTTAAATAACACAAACATCCCACACCTATTTATTTTTTCTTTTGTTTAATTTCCAAAATTACATAACTCTGGTCACGATCCTGCCGTCTGTCAGTCACATCCCAGTTATGCAAAGAGACAAAGCGTAGAGGAACCCAGCTGCTCGCTACTTCACCAAAATTAAAGCTTGATTTTACACTTTACAGCCTTAAATTTCACTTTCCTTCTTTCGAGCAAATATCTCATAATATTTAGACTGAGCGTGGACTCACTTTGAAACTGTGCTGATTTGCCATATAATGTAAGGGGGATGATTATGATTATGATTAGGAAGAAAACACCACGATGATGCGCAGCTTCTGTCGCTGCATTAGTCGAACCACAGAGACTCTAAGCTGCCTTGAGAGAAAGGAAAAAATCTGCACACTCACACTAAACCCGTTCCCTCCTGAGCTGAACCTGAACTTTAAGTGATGAGTAAAGGGACTAAAAAAAAATCATAAAAAACCTCACTGACAGGGTTTGAAATGATGTACCTACTGTACGCAAGGCCTGTTTAAACATCTTGACAGGATTAGAGTGGAGTTAAACTGCTTTGCAGGCGCAGTTAATTGAAGCGGATGAGGTTTTTAATAAAGCGTGCAGTGTTAGCAGCTGACAAATGGCTGGGCTGACACACAGGGGAAATTGCATTTAATGGCATCAGGTATGTGCTTTGCTGGAGCTTATCACATTACACTGGTGGGTGCACACACACACACACACACACATACACAGTTGCACACAAGCATACATGCATAAACGTACACACCCTGCTTTCATCTTCATTTGTTAGTGTGTGTGTGCGTGCGTGCGTGCACTATGGCCCACATAAACACACACACGCACATTAATTTACGCTTACCTGAGCCAGTCAAGGTGTTTTCCCTCATGGATTTCAATTATGGCTCTGCAGGATGCCTCATGTGGGGCAGAGAGGCAGGTAGCTAGATGTTTGGACGGACAGGCAGAGTCACGCTGGACCTATCACTGTAATGTTGCAGGAGTTTCAGATTCCCTCGGGAGAATAGACATGATTGGTGGAAAAACTCTCAGAGGCTGCACTTACTGTACGTGTGAATGACGTGTGTTAACTTTGTCTAATGACGCAGGCTCAACTGCACCAGACAGCAACGGCACATTTACTTTCTAACTATTTCTAGTACAGAAATAATGAAATCATTAAAGAATAAGAAAATGGAGAATAAAAGTTACGGCTGCATGCTTTGAGATAATGTACAATTTCATTAAGACAATAATACAATTTCCTTAAAATATACGATTTTTTCCTATCACCAATCACTAATTAAATAAAATAGTGATTCAATGTATAGTAAATCATAGTGCAAAATACCACAACAGAGAGCTTTGAGATAAGGCTGACAATAATGTATATTTTCCTTATTGTCAATAAACCCCAAAAAAAGACTAAATCCTGTGATGCCATTAAGGTTCATTCATACTTTAATACAGATGTGGACAGCTGCAGATTTTCACAAACAAAGATGTGCACAGCCACTTAATGAAAACAGGATCAAATATGGGGAATAGAGTGCACTGGTGGGAGAAATGAGAAGCATCACTGTCCATTTTGCTTTTCTGGCGCAGGCAAACTCAGTGTGTTTGTAACATGTACAGAGCACATCGGCACAAATTTTGGTGGCAGGCAAACATCAGCATAGAGGTTCTTCATAGAGATGGGCAGATGACAAAATGTAAATCAAGTACGCTCATGTTATTGCTTGCAGCCATGCAGGTGCAGTGAGCATGAATTGGGCTTGAGTCGGTCTCCTAGTACTTTCCGATCATCCTCCTCTCTCTGTGGCAGCCTGAAGGCCATTGGTTCCCACTAAAAACATAAGTCTTCAAAAACATCTCAGAAATATCATTTTTAAATAAGGCTCACTCATTTCCTGAAACAGCTGGTCACTGTAGTTTCTATCAAACGTTACTCAAACGAGAGGAAATTGTGCATTTGCAGGGGACTACTTTCAGCCGTGGATTAATCCACATTTGGTGCTCTAGTGAGTATTTGGAGCAGCAGGACGGTGACTGACGACTGAATCAAACTAACTGTGTGTGTGTGTGTTGACGGTAATGAAAGAACATGTCTCTCAGTGCAACAGCGTGGCTCACTCATGTGTTTTTAATAGCTTTTGGACAGCAATAAAGCTCTGTCACACAGAGGAGGAAGAAATATCAGATTGTACCGGTTTGTACAATCGATTCATTGTTGGTTTTGGTTTTTCATGTGATTTGTTGATGATGAGAAAATGTTGAATATAATAAGACTTCAGAAGCTCTTTTCAGGCTTAGGTGTAACAAATGCTAAACCTAGTGAGGTGGCTAAAATGCAGATTACCAGAAAAATGCCATGAAAATGGTGTTTAACAGTGAATTTTCAGAATTTGTACAAAACTTAAATTTCAGTTTCCAAAGATAAAATATACTGTATCTAACTTATATATAAAACTGTTTTCATCTTGGGTGTAGAAAATATTTCACTCAGTGTAAACATCACAAAACTTAAAGCTACATAAAGGAAAACAAAAGGGGAAGGGTGAATGAATCAGGATTTCAAGTTGCTTGAGTATAAAGTCCTTTTCTTTGACATGTCTGACATTGGCCTTGAGGAAGATGGTGAAGGTGGTTGCCATCTTTTTTATCTTTGAGGTTGTGTATCTATTTCCTCCTGATGATGTTGTGTCGGGATCCACTGGATGCAATAAAGGCAAGAAACTGTCAGAAAGGACAACGAGACAACATGAATTATTTTAAGTGATATGTCGAGAGACCGCTGCATAGATGCCCTTTAGGAGTTGTCAGTTTGATATCTCACCCAGAAGTGCGTGCACACACACCCACAGAACAGATGCATGCATATTACACACACACACACACACACACACACAGCGTCCAGTGTGGGCCTGTAAGAAAATTCCTCATATAAGAGGACAATTAGAGTGTCTCATTTTCCCCTAATATCAATCACACAGCTCATGAATAAAGACAATTAGGTCCTCACGATTCCATACAATTGCATCTGCCCTTTGAGCTCCCCCTCCGATTTGGGAGCGATGCCTCTTGGGTATATGGCGCTCTCATCACCGCGACTCAGTGTGAGCCACCGCAGTCAATAATAGGAGACAAAACAGAGGAGGCAAGGGCCCGGTTTCAGACTAGATCAGATCCTCCGGACGCGTGTCACTCTTCATTAGGGAGGCAGGGTAGCAGGGGATGCCCTTAAGGTGAGGATAGCCACAGAGTGGAGGGAGGGAGGGAGATGGGAGGGAGAGAGGGAGGGAGGGGCGGAGTGGCAGCTGTGGACAATGACAGAATCTGTGTCCAAGGGCCCCTCAGGCCAAACACCAGCTCTCCTCCACCCTGAACTGATCTCTCGCCTCTAGACCCACGGAGGAGGGAGGGAGGGAGGAAACAGACAGAAATAGACCAGTCACACTCAGTGGACTTTCTATCCAGACTTGCTGTACTCAAGACTCCGGCTGACATTGATGTAACACATCACATCAATGTGTCTAATGTCATATTCATAGAAATGTGATTGGTTTACCTCAGGCATGGGTGGTTCTCCTTACTGCACAGCAGCTTGGATAATGTCAGGTATTAATCTTTCATAGCCGCCATTAAATTAAGCACTTTGATTCACTTATTATTAATTTATACTGATTGCTGCAATGTTGGCGTACATGCAGGCGGAGGCAGTTACTAAAGGATATTCCTCCCTGGGACTGCCATTTGGGAAGACAGTGATCTTTTCACAAGCAGCATTTTTTCACAGTTTTGGTGATTTTGAATTTTCACCTCAACTTATCATTTAATCTTAAACTGGCTTGTGATCCAGTTAAATACTGTTTAAGTGCATTGTAAAGCCTAATCAGTCCGTTGTTTGGTGGGTAAAATGTTAGTAAACTAGTGATAAAACAGTCAAATAAAAAAATAAATAGATAAAATAATTAACTATAACACTGTAAGCCACCCTGTCACATTATCACGTTGTTTTCACGTCGTCATTTGGTTTTATTTAGAAAATATCACGAGATTTCAGTCCTGATTGAATTTGAAATTAAGTGTAATACAACAGCAAACTCTCGTTAAGCTTCTTTGTCGTCAATACAACAGAAGAGCCCCTGATGTATTTGTTTACAGTGCAGACGAACAAACTCACTTTGTTTTAATAGAGAAGGAGGACATTTTAGCCGTCACTTCATATAGACCTGATACTTCATAAAGAGAGTGAAGAGTAAACAGTGAGGCTGATGTCAGGGGGGTGAAATGACTCTGGATTACATGCTGCATTGTACTGTGAATCACTACTCATTAGATAAGCAATCTGGATCCAGCACAGGAAGGGCCACCATCATTGAAAACCTGCATTATGGAGAAATAATTATTGAATGTAAATACATTAAATGGCTATTGTAGATAAATGCGAAAAATAGCGAGATGTTGGAGATATGACAGCATCTTCACATACATACACATCGAGAGCTGCAGCATCAACACAGCCGATGTTTCACCAACACACACGATTTTGTCATCAGTAATACATCAAACTAATAACCTCGTCCAAAAGTGGACAATGGGGGCCGGGACGAAGGCTGTGGCGCTCTCCTGCCACACGTAGGTGGCACACACTCGCCTTATTAGCCAGGTCAAACATAATCAGTGATAGACACGGCAGGGCTGCTTAATTATGGCTGGCAGCTGGCAGCGGGGGCCTTCCTTTAGGGGCCGGGTTATGCCCATGCATGAACCCCCCCCACCAACACCACCCACCCACACTGCCCCAAATGACGAATAAATCTAACCTCCCCTTTTGTTTGGAGTGAAGCATGTGGCAGCCCCTTCATTTAAAGCAAGAATGAAAATGTGGCCAGAATTTGGGATTAATAGAGGGGAATGGGGCATTAAATTTGTGTAATTGTGAGGCAACAGCAGCGACTGTGTGCATAAGGATATTAAAAAGATGTCTCCGCAACAAGAGCGAGCCACTTCCTCGGAACAAGTCAACAAAGCACCTGAGCTGTTAGAGGGCTCCAGTTTTTCAATTTCATAAGACAGAAAGCCAGACAGCCTGTTTGCAGCACTTTGCATGACACGACAGATGTATTCACATGGCGGCTTCCTCCCCGACCAGGCGGGACGCATCCTGAAAAGGCACCTAAGCTCCTGTCGCAAATAGCTTGTAAATCTGCACTTAAATGAGAGAAAGCCAGAGCCCGACTCCTGCCTGTCTGCCTGCTGCGTCACTGAAGAAATATGGCATCATGAAGTTTGCAACCAACACAAGGGGGGAAAAGAAGCAGTCGAGGGCTGATATACTGTGTGATTATATTCTTTCTACACTAAAATGTTGCTCCGATCAAAACTCTGTGCTTGTGCGTGCAGCAAAAACAAAAACAAAAAAAACAGCTGTGTGTGTGAGAGAGACAGAAAGAGAGACGCTGTTTGAAGCCGCGAGCAGTTGTGCACTCTGATCTCCCAAGGCTGTCTGTCTGCACACACACAACACACACACTCTCACATGCAGACCCCCTGATTCAGCCTCCTCTGTGATATTGATCCATTTCATTCTGCCTCAATGAGATGCAGACAGCATCCCAGCGCCCAGGCCGCTCATAATCATGATATAACACTCGACTGTATTGAAACCTGCCATAGGAAAGGCATAAATCGGATAATGCAACAGCCGGGATAATGAACAATATCAGGTGACATATCGGTATTGTCATGCACAGCCCATAATGAAACATAAATGTGTGGTAGGTTTGAATTGGTACATCCATGCAGGAGCAGACGCACAGCTGCAAACCTGTTTTTGTGTGTGTGTGTGTGTGTGTGTGTGTGTCCTTAACACTGCTCCATACAGTGTGCAGGGTAAGTTATGAAAGCAAAGACCCTCCGCACTTTAAAAGCCAGACCTTGGTGAGCACTCCATTCAGACTCAATTGCTGCTCTCTGCTATGTGTTAATGTATGGCTGTGTTTTTATATATGTGTGTGTGTGTGTGTGTGTGTATCAAGTTAAAATCCACTTTCCTCCCCTGCTCCCTTTCCCTTCAGCCTCTTCTCCCCACTGCATCAACACCGTAGCCATGGCAACTATTCTGATCGATCCAGTGCCATCTAATACCAAATGTTTCTCCAAACCAAAACTTAAACAATCAGGTGGTTGTCAGCGACTCGCCGGCGAGCTGGAGGCTCCGGCAGAGGAGCATGATGGGAGTGAGGTCGGCTTCTCTGAGCCTGCTGGCCTGTCAGTCTTACTGTGAGCAGCTCTGTGCAGTTCAAATTATAATCGTCCTGTGCAAGAAAATGTCCCATGCATACAAAAATATGAATGATAATCACAATAAAAATCATAACAGGAAAATGGATAATTTATTTCCTGTTGTGGCCCTGAGAGCTCACTTGAAAAAGGGACAAAACAAAGGCCTGTGAAGAAAACATCCTCATCAATTTTAAAATGCAAGTGCAGTATTTAGAAACACTTCTACATTGTTGTTTTGTCTGCTTTTGTCATTTCTGTATTTGGTTAGTGGTTTATTTTTTTCCCAAAAGCTCCATGTGCATCGTCGGTGTTTTTGGTTCTTTTTCATTTGCTTCTGTTTGTCTGCTTGTGTCGGGCCTCTCGAGTCGCCGTACGGTATGACTGCAATGAAACAAAGAGAATAAAATGTAATACAGACTTTAGTGCCCGCACAGCAGCTGGAGGGGCTGTTTGGGTTTATGTGAGGAGGGATGTGTCACGAGTACTTTATGTCAACAGCCATGGATAGCTGGTCAGGGTTCAGGGTTCACGCTGTGATATTTCACCATGTCTCTGTTCCCTTAAACTCGCAGTGTTAGAGCCAGCGTTTGTATCCAGAAGCGATGCATGTCTTTGTGTGTGCGTGCGGAGACAGAAAAGCCATCCAAAACAGAAAAGTAGAATCAAACGCACGAAGGGAAGAAGAAGTGGGGATGAGGGGAAAGAGAGAGAAAGGATGAATGAAGAGAAAGCTTATTACCAGAAAACAGATGGCCCCCCAATTCACAGTGGCCCCGCGGGGACCTGGAGGGACAACTCTTTGCACCTCCGGGTTACCAGTGCTGCGGAGAGGGGTGGGGCGCTTAAACACGACTCCGTGTGTGTGCACTTTTGTTTGTTAACTTGTAAACAAAAAGCAAATTTGTGACATCTCTGGCATGGCGCCATCCTGAGCTTGATGCGGTTTTAAGATTTCCCAGGAGTTCGTGTTTAAAGAGTATTTCATTTGGATGCTTTGTTATGTCTGAAAATGGAGCTCCAAACCACAACGGCAACTCAGCGGTGCCATCATGTCGCCTCTGAGGAGGAGTCGTCTCTTTTTTCCTCCGTGGATGCTGTGAAAACCGGCAGACTCGTGTATTCAAAACGGTGGAATAATCCTTTAAAAAAAAAGAAAACACACACACAGACACGCGCGCACACACATTTGGCGTCACCTTTTATTTCATCAAACCTATCGCTCAACATCATCGCTGGACGAGCTAATGTCACAACATCCGTAAAATGAGATCTCACACGCGCTCAAACATTCACACCCTTTCAGTGTATGTGTGCATATGCAACTGAACGAATGGACACACACACACACACAGATGACAGGCAGTGAGTGGAAATGAAGGATTTGGAGTTCTATCCCGTTACATTATGCAGCAGATGGCGTTCAGGCCAAGCCCGGCCAGGCCTCTCCCAGGAGAGAAGGAGTGAGAGAGAAAGAGGGGAAGAGAGGAGATGGGGGAGGTGTAGAAAGAGGGGTGAGGGACAAAGCTGTTGTCTTTCTCTCTCTCTCTCTCTCTCTCTCTCTCTTTTTTTTTTTAACTTGCGTGAATGCACGTGTTTGTTTCCTATTTTTTGACGGACTCTCTCTTGGGTCGCCTGTGGGACAGAATCCTCGTCATCTCCCCTCCTCTCTCCCTCTCCTCTCCTCTCCCTCCCCCCCTCGTGCCCAGCTGAGGCTACACCTGAGCCCAGCCACGGAGGCCCCGACCCCAGCTGACCCGCCTCCGAGAGGAAGGAAGCGGAGGACAGAGGCGGGAAAAGGTGAGAGTGGAGGAAAGGGAAAGGCCGTGGCTGCAGGTAAAGAGCCACGTATGGGACATAAAGAGAACATGGAGGGACACTTCAAACATTTTATCGCTATCTTGCAAGATTGATACCTTTTTAAAAAAAAGGAATATGATTCTCCCAGTAAAGCAGCTGTGTACCTCAACTAATTTGAACAAAATTTACACACACATGCTCCGCAGTTGACTTGATCAAGTGCCACGATCAATACGCACACATACACTGATAGACACATATACAAAGCGGCCTGTTAAGTCCCCCCAGATCTTTGCCCCCGGCGCTTTTTGTTTTGTGTTTTCCGAATTAATTGAGCCAACGCTCAAGTGTGGGGCCAGATGTCACTGCGACCTGTGGGGATTATTAGAAATCTGTTTCCCTCATTGTTTATGTGGACCCCTTCAAACCACAACGCCTCGTGCTCTTTCCGCTGAAGTTTCGGGGAGAAACAGGTCCCAAACCAGATTGCTAATGTACCAAATAACAGTCTCCGGATCCAAGAGCGGACACAGAGCCTGAAAACCGGCATGTGGGACATTCTGGGACTTTTCTGTCCCACCTCCAATGACCATGGTCTGTGCCCAATGACCACCAGGGGCCCCCTGATGCCCTCCCGGTTTGGCCCGAACAGAGCCACACTCCTTGGCAGAGCTCTGGGCCTAATGAACTCATCAGCCAGCTGGAGGCCCTGGATGGAGGGACAGGGGCCACTTGGGGGAGGCTGGGGGGCCAGAGGGAGAGATAGAAATGGAAAGGGGGGCGGGAGACCGGGTGCTAGGTATGAGGAAGATAGAGGTGTGGGGCAGCTGAGGAGAGCTCACCATGGTAAATGAGGCAGGTGCAGTTTGAGAGGGGGGCTGGGGGCCAAGACAGGAGGGTCAGCAGGCAGGAGGGAGAGCTACGAGATGCAGCGGGGAAAGGAAATGTAGGTCCATGCTGGACAGTGACGGAGAGGAAGAGAGGGAAGTAAGGGCTGGATTTATGGCTCCGGTTCAGATGAGCAGGTGATGAAAGTGATGAAAGTACACGACAACAAGCTGCAGACTTCAGGGTCAAACAGTTAGACGTGTTCAGTGCGCGTACAAACAAAACTTTAATCGTCACCTTCCAAATCAGCAGCTTTTCGCTGTGGAGCCGTGACACATGCTGTGTTACCGCTTGGACTCGCAGAATTAGCGCTGAGCGTTCCAGTGACACTTTTTGTTCATACTTATCTGACAGTTTACTGCAAATCTTTGTACTGAACTGAATGAAACAATTAAAATCTGTGAAGTGATCCTTAATGTCCACCTCTGCAGCTAACTGCTGCAACTCAGTCCAGAAAGTAACCTTTTGTGTTTAACTTAATCTCACTTGTTCTGTAAAAGTAGATGACATTGAGCCAACAAATGTCAAGTCCTGGTTCCTAGATGTGTAGTGTAAAATCACTGACACAGGTTACAAAAATTGACACCTGGTAAAGTCCAGTATTGTGTTGGTACTATATTGATATATTGAATAGAGAAAATATAGATGTTGTGGTTTTGGGTGAATTGCAGAGCACAGCTGGGTCGCTTGCTGACTAAAAATGCCTCCTCTTGCTCTCTGAAGTCATCACACTTATGTCAGCAACATCAAAGAGACACTATCATCCTGCTCACTGCACAATCAACAAACTCATCATCCTTCCTCCCATCTCTCACTGCTCGGCCCCAAGTGTTTTCTTTCTGCTCCCAGTGTGTGTGTGTCTGTGTGTGTGTGTGTGCACGTCCATGAGAAAGGGAGAAAGTGAGCACCTTTGTGTGTCCATATGTGTCTGGGTGGCGGAGAACGCGCTGGGCGCCCTGCTGGGAGCACAGATGGTGCCGAGGCCTGCCACGGCAGCGCTGACGATGGCCACATTCTCACATGGGACCCCCAGCTTTCTGGATCCCACACCTCCTGTTCAGGCCTGAACCGACAACCCCACCCCCCAGTCCCTCTACTACACACACACGCACACACTCACACACAAGGCCAGGGTCCAGGCCACTGCCTCTTTCACTACCCTGGAAGAAAAGACAGAACACAACACATGGAGAAGTTGGCGTCCACACACTGGACAGAGTGTTTCCCCGTGCGTGAGAGTGTGTCTGAGTGATGTAAGCGATGCAAATGCGGGAGGAGTCTCGTTGCATCTCTGTCACACTTTCTGGGGCTAAATGCTCACTCGCCACAACTTCTCCCGTCTCCTTTTTATGTCTCGCAAACGAGGTTCTCTCCCACTTCGTCTTCATTTTTGCACACATTTCATTTTTCTTCTCTCGCTGGCCTGTAACTTCTTCTGTCTCCCCTCTCCCTTTCCAAGACGCCCCCCGTGGCTCGCCATCCACCTGAGAGAAGCCTCATACATCTCCTGACAAAGTGACTAATCCTTCCCATTTCACAGCTCCATCCCACTGCACCCTGAATGTTGTGAATGTACCCTGTGTGTGTGTGTGTGTGTGAGGTGACAGGTGGGAGTGTGTCACAGGAGTTCAAGGTGTTTTTTGTTGTAACAAGCACCTCAGACAGCTGCAGGGCCCACTGAGCTCTGACTGATTAGAAAAATAACTCCATTACTGACGTCTTGTCAGAGTGACAGCCCTCACAAGTTTCTGATGACAGCTTCTTTAAAAGCACGTCCACCTACACAAAGAAAGGGCATTTTTATGGTATGATTTTTATGGTCTTTACAATATTTTGCCTTTGCCTAGAACACAACTTGATCCTCTCCAAAACTCAGGTTTCAAATTTGCATCTTATTTCCGTAGAAACTCTGCAATATTAGGCCTCAGCTGGATTGGTGATATGAACCCTGCGAAGAATAATCATGGCCATAAATCAGCGTACTGCTTCCTGTGTGTCTGCAAGTTCTGAATGATTATAGGAACCACAGTGAGAGGGTCTCTCAACCCAGGCTAAAGTTGTGTTCATGCAGTGGTCTTTTTAAAGGAGCATTTCGCCTTAGAATGAATAAATGATAAATGTTAGGATTCTCTTTAGAGCCATCCAAGGCTGTGTTTGGTTCTCAAATAACCTTGCAGGGTTGAATTATTCCTTTAATGCAATAATCATTATCATCTTTTCATGCACATTGAGTTGTATGAAATCAATCAGTTGTCAGTAGATTAATGAATCAGTTCTGCTGAATGACTGCATTGTGTGTGTGTTTTTTCACGTTTGTGAGAAATGTCAAAGACTAATTTACTTCTTGGAGATGGACAATTAAGTTTGCCTTAATCTTAACCTTTTTAAGGAAGCTGTTGCTCTAAAATAAATGAGGAAGAGAAGTTTTCTTGAATTTGCAGTATCTTGCATATCGTATTGCATAAATGCACACAGACCTGCCTGTGACCTTCTTTCCTGATAGGATGCTTACAAGTACTCATCTTAACTCAAAGGAAGGAAGACACATGAATGTTCCAGCATCCATAATAAAACAGCTGAGGAATTGAACATGTAGCTAAATAGCACCTTATTTCTATGCTGAGTAGACACAGAGTGACATTGGCACTGGAGTCCTGTTTACATTCATTTGGTGAAGTTCAGTGCTCACTCTCTTTTAGCTCTGTTTTGGTCTCCATAAGCTCCCAGCACTGCTAATATTAAACTATTGATCAGAGCAGGTTTAACTAAGATGAAGCTATCAGATTTTTTAAGCCTGCGAAGCAAATCAACTTTATTTTGTTCACTTGCTCAGAGGAAGTAAAAGCACACAGACTGAAGGTTATTTTTTGTCATGAGTTCTTGCAGCTGCTTTTATGGCTTTATATATATTTCTGCCATGCCATAACATGTCTTGTCAAAGCAAAGCCAGTTTTGCTCAAAGGATTTACTGTTGAATCTGACTCTACCACACGCAGCCTGAGTTCAGCGTGCAAGGGTGTTTTTTCTTTCCTTATGATATCGCCTTGAAATGCCTGCAGTTTTACATTGGATTGCTCCCTTCCTGTCACAACAAAGAGCACGTTTCCTTGAGCAGACGTGTGACTTACTGCGAGATTCAGCGCACTTAAACGTCTGAGGCAATCAGAAAATTACCAGCAACGCTGTGACTAAACCAAACGTCACCCTTTGACTGAAATGACCATTCCCTGGCGACTGCACCACCCCGCAGTTTGCCTGCCCGTCTCCACAGCCAGTACATCAGCTGTGGCATGTAATTGCAGCAGGCACAAACAAAACAGCCTTGGAGGGGTCCTTCATGTCTTTGGCCGAGGGCCTTACGGACCGAGGAGGGGCCCAGGCGACGCAGACCACCGAGCGTAGACCATCTCCACTTCTCCTTCTGTGGAGCAATTAGGGTGGTGTGTGTAGGCCGTGTGTGTTTGTGTGTGTGTGTGTGTGTGTGTGTGTGTGTGTGTGTGTGTGTGTGTGTGTCTGTGGGCTCCAGCTGTCAGGAGGCCTCTGTCTCCTGGTCCTGACATGTCTCCGATACACCCCGCTGTGAGTCTCTCTGTGTCACACACACTCCACGGACCCGGACGGAGCCGAGGGCGAGCTGCCCGTCATCACACACACACACAAACACACACACACATACACACATGCACAATCTCTCTCTCTCTGCACACACATGCTAAATTTTCACTGATATGGTCCTTCTGGCACTGTAGTAGTACTTCTCTCTCTCGCTCACATTGTGTGTGTGTGTTTGGTGGCAATAAGCATGGCGGTGGCTGCAGGCCACGGCAAGTCATCCGTGCTTCCCCTTATCGTTTTAATCACCTCGTTAGGCGCAGCTAGTCTCCACACTCACTGGCCGCTGCCCCTCCTCTGGAACTGTGCCCTCCTGACCCAACGCTGGTGGTGCCACCGGGCACAGGGATGCATGATGGGAGGAGGACGAGGACGAGGAGAGAAGAGAAGAGAAGAGAAGAGAAGAGAAGAGAAGAGAAGAGAAGAGAAGAGAAGAGAAGAGAAGAGAAGAGAA
>JBAJHX010000011.1:7639784-7666821 GCA_037176925.1 Amniataba percoides | reverse complement strand
TCTATCTATCTATCTATCTATCTATCTATCTATCTATCTATCTATCTATCTATCTATCTGTCTATCTATCTATCTGTTTGTCTGTCTGTGGCCCAGCAGTTGTGTTTATTTAGCTCTCATGGGAGGTAAAGGGGTCATGTCCCTGTCATGACCTCCATTGTGTTCTGGAGGGGGGTGTGATATATCTAAGTGTGTGTGTGTGTGTGTGTGTGTGTGCGTGTATGTGTGTGTGTTGCATTGAAGATGCAGTTCAAAGGAGGGCAAAATATTGATTCAAATACAAGCGTGTAATTGCTGGAGGCATCTGTTGCCTCGTGGTTTGAACCTCTGCGTGTGCATGGAGTACGAACGAGGCGGCCGGAGACACCTTTGTCCCGCGACACAATGCACAGCGAGCGGCAGAGAAATGTGAGATCAATTGGTGGGAATATATGCTTGAATTGATTTTGTGTGACTTTTGTGTGACCTTTATTTAACCACATGTGCCTACAGAGGTCAAAGGTGCCCCAGTGCAGGAATTGGGAAAAGTGTCTATTTATGTATACAGATGATAAGTTCATTAAATGTTGAATTTTAGTGTAATTTTAATTAAAAATGTGTAAATTAAAAGGAAAAAAAACAATTAATGCCTCTCAGTTTGCTCCTAGCCAATCAGGGTCCAACATCTGGAGTGCTCTGGTAAAAACTACCATATTGTTTCAAGAAACACCAGTGGTATATATAATATATAATCTTTTCATCTGAACTACTGAATTAAAAGGAAGCAATCATTAGATATTATTGCTCTCTAAGCAAAGAGGGTTTATTTGAATGCTTTTAAGAAGGTGATAATACTCTGTAATTCAAAAGAAGAGAGTAAAAATGTTATTTGTCTTTTGACCCCCACTCTATTCATACACAATATCCATTTTAAGAACATTAATCTCACAAGCTGAGGTGTAAAAATATCTCTAAAATTGAAGATATTTCAACTCTTAAATAAATCTCCTCTTCAGCAGACACGGCGATAAAGCATTCCTGTGTTTCACGTCAATGAAAATACCAGTGCCCCCGAGCTCTTCCTGCCATACTTTAAGAAGGCTGCAGTGAGTTATAGCGTTTTCAGCGGTGAGGGAGGGTCAATGCCGAATATCAAACAGCTCTGTCCTCCTTTATTAAAGGACGAGAAGTTATCTGACGGAGAGGAGGAATGTTTGTTTGGGTTTCCTTTTAAGAGGCCGCTTCAAGGCCTCGCTGACTTCATTGTGTCTCTTTCACTGACTGTGTCCAGGCCAGATTGCTATCGCTCCACGGTTTTGTTTCGCCGCTTTGAGGGAGCGAGCGGCTGTTTCACTGACAACTGTTTACCTTATTCGGCTTCACTAACTGTGACGATAACATGGCCTGCATGTTGATGGAGATAATAGTTTATCAATATCCTTGATTGTTAAAAGACTTACAATAGTCATTCTACATATATATATTTTACCTTTTCACAGGATTATTCAAGGTCACTTTTGAACATGCACCCTCTGACCCTGTTTGGCACACAAAGGTCAAGGGTCAAAGAACTATTACACTGCTGAACTATTGTCAGACAGTCACCACTCGCATCTCTTCATCGTTCCTTTGCATTTTGCACATATAGTAAACATAAGAACTGTAATGTGATCAAATGAGTGCTTCATACAGTGCATGTTGAGGTTGCAGTTTTTTCCTGTGCTTTTATCAAATCTGAGTTGAAGAAAGGCGGGTAAGAATTTTTTTCATGACATGCAGAGAGTATGGAAACGAATCATGGCCCAATACCAAACATACAGTGTGGTGTGGAAAGAGCATGTACTCAGCATGTTACTTAATAATCATCAAAATTTACATTAAGTATGAAAAGTACTCATTCTGCTGTAAAATGATGCCTGTCAGTATTTTATCACTATATTATTATATTTCTTGATATCCTGTATGTTGCATGTTCTTCTGGGCAGCTTTGCAGTATTGTGATCTATAAATTCATGATGACGCTGTCCCGGAAAGGCGTTGTGAACAGAAACTTGAAGTTGCTTCCAAACTTTTAGCCTGCTTGTAAGTATAAAGCTGCATTAAAGTAACTCTTGAGCAAATGAGTTGGATCCCATCAGTGTCAGTAAGCAGCAGGATCACCTCTCCTGAAGTGTTTTATGGTAGTTGCAGTCACACACTGAGCTGCTGGTGGTGTTTGGTTGGGGGGGGGGGTCTCTCCGGGGTTGCAGACACCCCCCTAGCGCCGTGCTTCCGCATTGCACCCCCCGTACGCCGTGAAGCTCTGCCCCCCTGTGAAATTCCTGACTGCCAGGGTGATTCCTCCGGTTACCGAGGGCTGCTTCCTCCTGCAGCCTGCCACCGTGTGTGTGTGGGAGAAACAACCTCTGGATGAATTATCAACCGCGGGGGAATGATCTCTCCGCCGATAAAGGGTGAGTTTTTATACCGCGGGAGGTGCTGCCGGTCGGCGGGGTGGTTCACATTTTCTGCAGATGTTTGGCTCGGCGGTGCGTGAAGCCTCGTTTTAATGTGTCGAGGCGGGTAAACGTGGAGGTGTGTGTGGTTTTTTAGACGTAATAAAGCCTGCAGTAAGGTGTGGGCTCGCTGTGTGTTTAAATATGTGTGATTTTATGGAAAATTGACTTGGGAACACGCCCTGCGCCGTGTTGCCTACCTGTGCGGCTCAACTTCAATGTGAAATGCCCTCAAACTGCGGTCAGACTCGGACCGGGCTCAGCTTGTGTGTTAGCTCATGTTGTCGCGACAGTTTTTTTTAGTTTCTTTTAGTCGTGTTTTGTTGAACTGGGCGTCTCGTTTTAGTCAGAAACTGTCATGAGAGCCATAAGAAACGGGGGGAGGGAAAAAGTCAACTATGTTTCATGCGGCTGACTTGATCCGCATTACAGCTGAGCCGCGGCGCACCGGCCGGGCTACACTGTAACCTGCGGCGGAAGAAGAGTTACCGCGGACGGATACATTGTAGCGCTCGCAGCCCCCTCTTGAAAACAACCAAAGCTGCCCCCCATTTTTTTAAAAAGAAGAAGAAATAAGAAAGACTCGGATTTTGGAGGCTTTGGTTCCTCAAGAAGAAGTCGCACATAAGGCCACAGAGGTGAGGAGGTGGAGGGGGGGCGTTCGAGGCCACATTGAAACCGGGGAGTTTCCTGCCTCCAGGTCCGCCCCGCCTGCCCGGGTCACAGGTACGGCGGCCGGCCGGGCAGACCTGACCAAGGAGTGACTCCTTCATTTATTCACCGACACTTAACCTCCTTTTGCTTAAACTCTCACACGGTCCCGGTTTGCTGTCTCAGCCGTGGCTCAGCTCAGCAGCTTGTTTTCTCGGGGGGGTTCATGAAAAGGTGTCATGAGCCGATTAATATTGACCTGGCAGGTGCTCCCGTAGCGCGCTCAGCCTGACTGATTTGAATGTTACCAATTTATGATGTTTAGAGACTAAAAACTTTATTGTCTATCATAATTTGACTTAATAAAGTCAACTACATGTGTTATTTGCTGTATTGATGAATGTTGGGCTCATGATAGTTTCCTTAACAATTAACCTGTTTATTGTCTTCAAATTAAGTCAGTCTGCCAACAAAATGTGACAGAATATATGCATAAAAAGATTTGTAAAAAGCAGTGCCTCAAAAAACAGTATCTCAGACTGAAAATGGTTTATGTCCAATCAACCAAGTGATCAACACCAGCATATGTTGTATTTAGCATTATATGTAACGTGGGTAAGAAGCAAATACTCACTTCCAGGAAGCTAATTTTACATTTCTGTAAAAACCAAAAATTCACAGTATCTCTAAACGTGTTTTTAACTCTTGATAAAGCCAGTTACAACTTAATAATTTCTGAGGTGCTGCAGTGTTACACTTAGACATTTACTTTGGACTCCTTGCCTATTTTAATTGAGACATTTTCTTTGATTACACTGCTTGATATCCTAATTTTAGACAGTCCCGTGCACTGGATGAATGGCGTACAGACACACAAATGACTCTGTCACCTGAAATTAGATAAAGACCGAGTACACAGCCATGCATTCACATTATTCAACATGAACACTGTTAACTAGAGTGTACGAAAAGTAAATTGAACATTGCATGGCAATATAAGCTGACAATAAGCGATTACAACTCTTTCTTCCTCTGCATAAATTATGAAGACGATCTGGATGATGAGATTAACAGTGGAGAGTTCTGCACTTCCTCTCTTTCTTCGTGTGGTTTCTTCTTTGCTCTTCGTCCCCAGAGAAGCAGTTCGTGTGTCTACGTGCGTGACAGCCGCGATGATGGCGCCTGTCAGGATGTGGGATGTGCGCTCGAGTATAGCAAGGTGCTAAAACTAGGGAGTGGAGCAGGGAAATAGTGCCGTCCCGAAGAAGAAAGGACTTGCTTATTATCTCCACGAATAGGTCAGCCCTGTCATTGTTGGCCTTCTTGGCTTCTGGTTTGTTTTCAGTGCTGTATGAGAAAAGAAAAAGCTGAGAAAAATATGTCTCTTGAGAGGAAATGGCCAGTACGTCAGTGTCATTTTCTTCCTCACTGCATGTTAACTCTGATTCTTCAGTCATGTCGTGAGCATGCTCTTGTGACACGCAATGTCAACAGAACCATGAACTGAGTAGTTGATATGACATGTAAAATATGTTTAGGCTTTATTTAAGTGTGGGAAGTGTGGGAGGAGCAGCAGCAGTCATGGAAGAAAAGTGTCAGAACGATTGTTTGGTTCTTAGTGTGATTTAACTGTCTCTCTACTTGTGGACACAAGGTTGTGCAAAAATATTTCTTCTTTCTTTGATGTGATTATAGTTAAAGGGGGATGCAGAGGACGAGGCAAGAGAGCCGTGTGAGGTGAAAGAGGCAGCAATCCTGGGAACAACAGGACGTATGGTCATCAGTTAACGTACTTTAAGACCAGATGGCTGTTACTTTAGAAAATAGATTAAATTATGATCCTTAATTTACACTAGCAATTCTTAAAATACCTGAAAATCACATTGAAAATGTTTCTTCAGTATAAAGTTATCCAGTGTAATCCATCAGCTCTTAATGGTGCCAGTTTGCCAGAGCTGTTGGGTGTGGGCAGCTGACAGAGTCGGTGGAGGCCCAATATGTCAAACTTTGAACACTCCCGGTGTGTGTAACCGCTGGACAACCTCACCCTGGCTAATGCACTCATCAGCAGCAGGGTTTTACTGACCGACTGCTCAGGATTAGCTCATTGTGGTTGCCTAGTAACAGCGGCACAGAAACGCAACAGGTAAAGGCCAAATTCGAGTAAGGCGCCGGTCTGGAGTCGTCTGGAGCAGGTAGAGGCTGATAGTCTGTAATTAACACTGCACACAGAGCTAATGATCAGTTCAGTCAATAACTTTGCTTTAATTCTGATTCTAATAATAAACCCTCTTTAAATGCTAATGTGGCCTCCATCCAGCTGTTGTTGCTTCATCTCAGTGGCCTAAATTGCGTGTTTCTGTCTGTCTGTGTCTGTACCTGAGGGGTTAAAATTTGGTGACACTCGGGAATGCTGATTGAATTCCACAGAATTAATGGCCCTCATTTGCTCAGTCATGGACAGCAACACAGCGAGCATGTGACCGGGCCTTCCACAGCGACTTGTTTTCATGCTCCCTCGTGTCCCGGCACGTCTCGTGACAGAGTTTACCTTCTCTCGAGCTGAAGCGAAGTCATTATTTAGCATGAGCTGTCTCTTATTTACGATGCGGGGGTGGGTGGGGGGGAGATGTGCCATCGCGGCGATGAGAGAGGCAGAGCTATGAGGGCGTCATGGCTACGTGAGAGAGGGAGAAGTATCAGCAAGAAAAGATGATTGAGCTGTGTGCCGATGGCTGAAAGCAAAAGACAGAGCTAATTTCATTTTTGTGAATGACAAAAGCAGATATGTTTAACAGATTGTGTCAAGTCTCACAGCCGAGTTATCCAGAGTAAGTCATTTAGTAATCATGCGTTAATCCCCAATATTGCACGTAAACCCATCATCTCATGTTGGAGAGCTTTTCCACTGAGTAAACATAGGCCATACACACCATTAGCTCTAAATACCGATGAGCTTTTAATAGCATCTTTGTTTGTAATTGGCATTACTCCAACACCACGTGATGTCTACAAATTCAGCCCTGATGATTTCAATAGTCATTTCCTGAACAATTGTTGTTTTTTTTCACCGTGGTTTAGTTGGATTATTATTCTTTTCTTCCCAAAGGAGAAAAACTGTTGTCTCCATCCTGGATCAGCATAAAAAAACTAGTGTTGGAGCTGTGCAGGAATCAAAGACGAGCCATAAAAGGCTGTGGGATTTCAGGATTAATCACTGCTGAGTGTGAATGAGCTACAAGGGGCTTTTCACTTCAATTCTCCAAAAAGGAGGAATGCATGAGCGGCTTGCCTGAAAGGAGGTTTCAAATGAAAACATAACGGATCATCTTATCTGCTTCATTAGATGCTTAATTTGCCGCTTCGCACGGGGAGGCCGAGGGTGCTCCTTCAGCTCCTTGCTTCGCTCCGACTCGCGCAGTAAGCGTGTTTTCAGAGGTTGAGGTCAGCAGGTCAGTCCGAGGGGCGGTCCTTAGGAGGTTTCACTGACTTTAAACCGTGTGACTGCAGCAGTTTTGGTTCAGCATCTGTTGTCTGGCTTTAACGGTTCAGCAGCGTTTTATGAGGTCAGTAATTCGACGAAGGTGTGACTCAGCCAGACAGCTTCAGAAAGGTCAGTCTTACGTATTACTCGGAATCAGCTGCTGTAATAAGAGAGTACTTATTCTTCAATCTATATACTCCTGTGTTTTCCTGTTTAGTTCACTTCCTTCAGGGCTGCTGTGAAAGCTGTCAAATGAACTCCGGTGTGGGTCAAGACCCCCCTTTTCAGGCTGTCTCGGTTGTTTGTGGTATGAAAGCAAAGCAGACCAACCACAGGACAGTAAACAAAGGATTTTTAGCATGAAGCCAAACATCCCCAGGCCAACACTGAATTTAAAAAAATCCAATAATAATATCATAGTGCTAATCTTGAAGTTATTAAATGCATCTGTTGATCGTGAAATCTCATAAGCGATCTGTATATTGATGTATAACTTAAAGGGAGATTGTGTGGTAACCATGGTAACACCCAGGTGCATCTCTCTGGGGATTTATCCTCATCCAGTAATGATAATATCACACTATGAGTCACCACTTTTTTGCCTGTTTTGTGCTCATTGATCATAATTTCTGCCCTGAAAGGTTTCTACTTTCCTTCTTAATAATGCTCATCATCGGATGTTTGAGAAGCTACATGGCCACCTCAGTTGCAGTAAAGTCATATTCACCACTCACTCCATGCTGGACTCTAATACCAGTGATGCAGTTTGCTTTCTCCTAAGTCTGACGGCTTGTCTGTGAATTTAATGGAAGGCAAAACAGAAAGGACTCAACATGCATCACGTTGCATCCTCAGCACTGTAACTGTTACATATGTATGCATTGCAGTGTTATTGCAGCGCTTTTCCAGGAAATGTCACCCAAACCACAAACATTTCCTAAAGACAGGAACGAGCCATGCGTTTCTGGAACAGTATAAAAATGAGAATAATGATGTTAAACACGCTGCCATACTCAGGGTGTCAAAGTGTCGCCATTTCCGCGTATTTTTGCTTGTGCCGTTGATAATCGAATCTCGCCAAGTGGAGATGCAGACTGCTTTTTATTGGACGCGATGTGAAAGGTGCAGCCGAGCGGCACTGATTTGTTTGCGGTTGCTGACGGCAGATGTCTCGTGGCTGCAGCGTAACTTTGCTCCAGCTCTGTGCTCAGAGATGAAAGTATTTTCCTGGGCTGTTTACGCACGGCTGTTTGTTTACACTCCCAGTTTAGGCTGCCGGATGTTTATTCCATCGCTTTTCCTCCGGCCTACGCTCAGGTTGTTCCACCTGTTTCCTTACGCGTGTTTTATTTTTTAGCCCAGGTGTTTCGTTGGGGCATTTGAGACTCATAAGTCTTGTCTTTTTTTCCCCTGCAGATCCAAATGAAAGCACCCAGGTGCTACATTACCTGAAGGAACAATGATTTATCTCTTCTCGGACTCTGTGAGAGTCCTCCTTGTGTGATTGCTGTGATAATTCTGCTCTTCCTCCTGTCGCGCTCCTCCAGTGTTTGCCAGGACAAACAGACAAGCCGGCAACTCAGCGGGGGTCTTGGATTACAGTGAGGAACCTGCCAGGCCCCCCCCACACCCCCCACATCCCTCCCCTCAAGAGCCGGGATTCCTATTTCAGCTCCGGACTCTCCCCGTAAACTTGAAGTGGTTCCGCTTACCAATTTTCTCTGGCGCGGCAAAGACAGAAACCACATGTGAGAGCACCCGCATATCCTGTTTCACTTCGATATAGAGCTCAGAGCCCGGCCTCTCGCTGGGCTGGGCTGGGCGTGTGCGGGGGAATGTGCTCTGCGGCGTGCTCAGCGGGAAGTATCAGAGTCAGACATGAGTTGTGCGTTTTGCGAGAGAACAATCGATGGGCCTTAAACGTAGCTGCTTGTCTTCACTCGCGGCTGCACTCTGACTGAACCTGGACCACGTACTCATTTAACCCTATTAATCCCTCATTTAGCCACGCGCACTTGCTCTTAAGAGGATTAAGACAGGTGATGGAAATGCCTTCTGTGGTTGTGTCCAGCTTGGTTTGCAGTCACGATTCAATCAGTAAATTCCTCCAGCTGAGCTTTAGCAATGCATGTCCACCTCATCATCATACAGGTCCCTTTTTAACAGGGCGGTGTGAGAACAGCAGGTCCAGGAGCCGGGATTGGCCCTTGATACAATTTCAAAAGGTTCTCCATATGTTTAGAATAAATAGTGAAATATTCTTTATTAGGGTTGTGGTCAGGCATAGAGGAGGTGTCTGTTAAGGTTCACGTTAATGTAAAGGGTAGGATTTGTACTATTTTTTTGTCTTTAGAGGTGCTCCTAGGTTGATTTAGTCACCTTTAGACAAAGCCTGGCTAGCTGTTCCTCCCTGTTTCCAGTCTTTATGCTAAGCTAAGCTAAGCAAGTACTGGCTGTAGCTCTGTGAACGTGGTATCGATCTAATCATCTGACATTTTAAACATCTAAAATAGGCCTTGGTGTGTGGATAAGTTTTTCCCTTTAAGTGTCATCGGACTCCAGGTATTAGACTCCTGATTTAATTAAGGGATGGGTCTGTTTTTATATCTCAATTGTCAAAGTAAGGAAGTTAAAAAGAAAGTTTGTGTTTGAGACATTTTTACGTGTGAGTGTATTAAAAGATGACTCATGTTTAAGTGTTCAGTGGGATCACTAATGCAGCCGGCTGCCGGTGAAGCTGGGGAGAACCAGTTGAGGGAGGATTTGCCACCGTGTGAGGATGATTCAGACATGAAAATGATTTGGAGAATGAGCATATCCAAATATGCAGTTGTGCAACCTTCAAAGCATTTTCAGGAGTCTGCAACAGTCACGCAAGCACACGCATAAACACACACACACACACACAACAGAGTCGCTCACAGATGTGCCGACACCACACTCCTCACAACTGGGTCACACTAGACGTTTTGTGCCACAGAGTATTTTTGGACCTAGTGATGTGTGTTTCCCTTCAAAGTGGCAGATAAGGATAGCAGCTTGTGCACTATGTCTGGCTAAGTGAGCTTCTGTGTTTTTTTTTTTCCTGGAGTTGTGAATGCAGAGGAGCAGAGGCATCTCGTTGAGGGAGACAGCTCAGTTTCTCACCCCCTTTAAGGCGACTGCAGCCGTAAATCAGCCATAAATCTTCGCGTCGGTGCTGCCTGAGAGTCTCGGCGCAGGTTTCGATCGGGAGGCAGCCTCAGACTGTGTCAAAACAAAGTGGGAGAATGAAAGAGGAGATGGAAGAGCTCTCCGGATGACAAATATTAAAAAGACAAAAACAATAGACAACTTTAACCCCAAACATGGCATCTATTAACCTGAAAATGCTGTTTTAGAGAGCCCTTGGGCTCGTATCAGCTATTTCTCTGCTCCACTCCAGAAGGCCAAGTGTGTTTGAGTTAAGTTTTAACTACCTCAGTATTTCACACACGTTTCACCCAGAGTGGACTGAGAAGCTGTGAGTGTGTGTGTGTGTGTGAATGTGTGTCATGCAGGTAAGGTACACGAGTGTGTTTACAGCGTGCCTCAAGCTACCTGTGACTCACTTTTCTTCTTTATGCAAGCGCTCAGATATGTGCTTTTTTAATCTGACTCATTCAGAGACGCATGCATTTCATTCAAGCACCTCTCCACAGCTCTCACCTTTTTTAACTTTATCACGTAAGCCATCTCTTACGCTGATGGTATCAACTCAATTAACATACTCTGATCATTTGCTATTTCCCACTTAATGCAGTATTTGCAGTCTCCACTTGCACAGGGGCTTTATGTAGAATCAATCTGTAGGTTTTCTCTTCCTCTTTGGTATCAGGGACTATTTGATGCTCGACTCAGCTTTGCATCTTCACGCCGTCAGCATTTTTTAAAAATGCATATTGATTCTCTTGGGGAAAGAATAGGCCTTGATTTTACAGGAAATGACATAATGTAGGTCCAGTCACCCAATGCTAATGTTCTGTAAAAGCCACTTATAGTAATTATTGCAATTACAGCATTATTAAGTGCTATATGAAATTATATTTTGATTTACAGCTAACATGCTAATCCCTGCATGTTTTATCATTTGAACATTGTCATGTAGTTATGGAGATAGTTATGGGACACCATTAGTTTCTCCACGTGGCCAAAAGCAGCGTTTCAGGAGCAAATCCTGCCTAGTGTCGTTGATTACTCACATTGAGTTCATTTGGCCATGAGTGACGTCAAAACGTTTGGAAGATCTGCTGTTTTGTTACTGTGCCACATATGGTTGTTGAATATGAATCAGTTCTGTTGACCTCACTGTTTCTTCTGAGCTTTATTATTAATTGCAACTGTCATAACTTTAATTATAATTACTGCTATAATTTTAGGATTATTAATCTTTGTTTTGATTGGTTTAGCCATGTTTTATTCTTTGATTGCTGTTTGACTCTAGTTTGGATTAGATGTACGTATCTCAGCACTACTGAAGATGAGGATTGTCCTTAAGTGTATTGCAAGGTTTTAGATAAATAAATGATTTTTTTTTATCTTTGTGGTTAGAGGAATCTAGGCTTATCTTCGTCTGAGCTGTGAACAGATTAAGTACTTTATAAATCCCACAGTGCCAAAAAAAGATAATGATCAGTGTTATCAGTTTTTACAAAGCTGAAAGAAAGCTTTTTGTATTCAGCACGTCACACATGCCAAAGCACCCAGCCGAAGTCTTAGTATAGACCTCACGTAATGCCTCACTAAGTTTCATCATTTTCAGATGAATCATGTTCCAGCCGCGAGCGATCCATTGTGTCAGTATCATTATTGCCATCGTCTGAGCGCCGCCGCTGTGACGGATTGGGACTGGGGAAACACAGTAATGAAAGTTTAACGTGCATTATGCTGATAGAATCAACTGTTTATCGAAAGTAATGACATGTAGATAAAGCGGGGACGTGTCGTTTGGAACAGCTCTGTGAATTTTGGTTTAGTAGAAGCACCGCGACTCTGTGAGACTCCCAAACCGACAACACCTTCGTCTTATTGAACTTCTCCTGCGAAAACTAAGCTTTTTTATCTTCCCCGCGCTCTCTCGCCGTCATCGTCGTCTCAAAAGCCTGTCAGCGTCGAGCTTAAATTGTTTGCTGTGTGTCAGACTTAAAACCGCCTCTGAACAACAGATGTCAGCCGTATGGGAATAAGAGCAAATTGCTGTTTCACGGTAGCAGCGTTTCTTTTATCTGGAGCGCTCAGCTGGAGTGTAACCTCCTGAGAGCTGCCTGTAACGTCGAGCGTTGTCACTGGTTGTAACGCAGCTGCAGATAGACGCAGGCAAATCCAAGTATTTATGCATGAGGTGTGCAAACAAATGCTGAATAATAAAAATAGATGTGACTTGAGTGATTGATTGTGTAATGCTCAGTTTCCTTCCTGTCTCTCACAGTCAAACATGGGCAGTGTTCCCAGATATTTCACATCTGAATTCAAATTTCCCGTCCGTCTTTCCCTGCTTGTTCAGGTTGATGTTTCCTCACCGGGCGCCCCCAGGGTCGCTTTCTGCTGACAGCTCGCCACCTCTGTCAGCCTCCTGAGCGAGCCGACTGATCGCCTCCAGCTCAACAGCACCGCGTCTGCCAGCGGTCCAGCCGAGCAGCGTCAGCGCCGCCCCGAGGGACTGCGTCGCCATGGACACGGAGTCCACCTACTCGGGCTATTCCTACTACTCCGGACGCTCCCGGGGATCTCACAGGCATGGGTAAGACTTCTTCCCCGCCTCTGCTTTCATGTACGAGTTAACGTGGGTATCCCTTTTTGTTAAAATGACCTTTACAAGTCACCTGATCTAAACCACGGCTCTGGCTGGACTTGCACTTTGACCTCCATAAAGACGACCAAATAAAATCTCTTTTTACAGTCACTAATTTACTTGACAAAAAACTAATTTTATGATTTAAGTTATTTATCAAACAAAAACTACCAAAGTAAAAAACATTCAATTTTGGACATTTGTTTGATCAAAATATGGTATGATGGGTCATTTTCACTGTTTGTTTTTTTTTATTATTTTTAATATTCAGTCAGTAAAGTCATTCAGTCAAGTTGAAAGAGTGAAGAGTGAGAATTTTTTTCCCCTTCTGATATGAGAATAAGAGAGAGTTTCAGAGCCAAGGTGATTCAGATGAACTCAGAAAGATAAAGGACCAGATTCTCGACTACAAGCTATGAGTCTGGCAGTTTATTATTATTATTATTATTATTATTATTATTATTATTATTATTATTATTATTATTATTATTATTGCTATTATAATCCCCTTTTCAAATGTCACTTAGCATACAACTAAGGAACTATTCTGGATAATAACCATCCAAATTAGTTACATTTTAAATTAAATGATTGAATGATTTAGATAATTTTCTTGTTAGAACTGTATGTCACCAGGTTTTTCTTTTTTAAAATGATGAATTTTTTGCCTTTATTAGATATTGACAGTGAAGAGACAGAGAAAGAGCAGGATGACATGTAAGAAGGGTCCGCAGTCGCAGACAAATGCTGCGACTGCGGACCCTTCTTACATGTCATCTCACACTGAAGCCATTCGACTACCGAGACGCTTCATGCAGTTAATCTTTGGATGTTTCTTGACAGTTAGTAAACTTAGTTGTGTACTTGGCTTGGCTTGCCTCTATATCTTTATTTCCTTTCCTCTCCCTGAATATCTCTGTCCTTCCGTCCACCTCGTGTGTCTCTATCCTCCCCTCTGGCCCGGCATGCGAGGAGCCCCCAGCTCGCGTAGGCAGCATTAGTCTGTCAGCGGTGAAATGGCCATGGCTGACAGGCCTCAGGAAGGCAGCGGGGGGACAGGTGCTGAAGAGGCCCGGCTGACTGATGGCTCAGCGGATACGTCGAGAGCCTGAGAGGAGATGAGAGGAGGACATTGCAGAGGAGGCTCCTGTTCCACAACAGCCCCTCCCTTGTCACCGACAGCCCCCCCGTTGCTCGTTCACCGTATATCTCTCTCGGTCGTTTCGCCGCCACCTGTTGCCGTTTAAGGGACTCAGCGTGTCGCGCCGTCGGCCACTTTCTATCACGTCTCTCTTTATCCTCCTGGCTCTTGTCCTCTTTATCTCTCTCTTTCCCCGTGACACCCTCACTCCCGCTCTTTCGCTCCCATGTGCCCGGCGTGATATGAATGCAGCAGCTGCCCCCTTTCTCCTTCATTCTTGACCTCTCCTCCGTACCCCCGCTCACCCCTCCTACACCACCTCCTCCCTCTTAAATGGATTCCTGGCTACTCTCTGAGGATGGGAAGGCGCAGGCGTATCACTCGCTCGCATTCCCCTGGGCAGGAATGTGCCCTTGTAGTTCAAAGTTATGGAGGGCAAAAGTGGTCTCACTTTGCTCTGAATCACAGACGAGGAGGGGCGGGGGGCGGTTTGGTGGTGTGGAAACGGGTAGCGGTGTTAGTGGCGGTGTGAGCGCCTATCCACTGTTTCTGCAGCCCTTCGAGTGAGTGACAGCAAATTGGAAAGGAACATATGCGCATCCCTGCCAAGCTCCTTTCTCGCTCCTGCGCTCCCAACACGGCTGTGCCAAAGCCACCGGCTGGCCTCTAATTTGGTATTCAAAAAGCAAAAATTGTTGCCTTTGAAACCCCTCGCCATCGCTGTCTGAAGGTAATCTTTTTACGCAGAGGGGTGCCACGCGTGAGGCGGTTCTGGATCACTGTTGTCTAATTACACTGATGCCGGGAACAGATGCGGGCACGTGGGAGTGTGTGCTCGCCGCTTGCTGTGCACACACCCAAACAAATAACCACACACAGAAACGCTTTGGCGCCATCATGCATTTGTATAAATGCATGTTTGTGAGTCTGTCTTGAACGTAATTGGTCAGAATAAAATAGAAGAATGGATTAGGATTGGTTTTCATTAGCAGGCTGTGCAGGGCTTTTGGAGTTGCTTCCTCTCATGGCTGGCTTTTTGCCCCCCTCCTGTTTCAAACAATCCTTAACTGGTGTCCAAGATACTTCCACAAAAAATTCCCCTGGCTCTTCAGCGATGGTGGCGCAGCAGCTCAGCGCCATGGACATTACTTCCTGCCAAAAGCTGGGACAAAACCCGCTGATGACACTGATTTCTTTTATTTGAATGCAGCGGTTCTTTTTAGTCCCTTCTGACCGTGTTCGGCTGCATGAAAGCAAAACACAAATACCCAAGAGAGCAATCTCCTCAACAATTACGGGTTATTACAGCGATGCCAGGACATTTTTGAATTTGTCTGAAACCCAGAGCTGCACAATTAACTGTGAGTAAAGGCCCTTAATATGATTTTCACTCCTTGGTGCCATTGCCGTATGACGTCTTGGAAGTAGCAGGAGTCTTCATATACACTGTGATATAATGCATATTATTGACACTCTAATTAGTTTACTGAATTTTGGTCTCAAAATCAGACTGCTTATTATCATTTTTGTAGTTAAGTATTAAGTTATTGTAAAGATGTGGGTCAGTGTTTTGCCACTATTGTGTAGAAGCCTCAAAGTCCCTCTAGACAGATTTTTAACCACTTTTACGAGCATGTTACTATAGTTTGGTATTGAACCACTTCAGTTTATCCTCTCAAAGGTTCCCCAAAGCCTAGCTTGCTTCGCTCAGTCAATTTTGAGTATTTTAAATTATTATGAAATTTCAAATCTCATATTAGCAGCTGCTCATGTGGAAAATTGGTTCTTTTGATTGGTATAACTCCAATTATAGGGCCGCATGCAGCATTCGCATGGGACTGAGTCATTTAAACTAATTTATTCTCAGTCATTTGGAGGTTTCTGCATGATACTTCTCTTTTACACATGTTTTATATAGATTTGTAACTAAGAACATTTTTATTTTTATTGACTTAATTAGTTTCACTGCTGTGATAATATGTGACTTTAGTAGTGGTCTCAATGCAGAAACTGATATTGACTATTCAGCATTCACACTCACTTCACGCAGTGTTTAGCGAGCTGTGTGGAGGTGATAAAGTAAGCAGGGTTTGAACTCTCTTTCTCTCTTTTTTTTCACTTTTACACAAGTTTTTTTCTGTCACTTTTCATGTGAACAACCTAGTGCAACACCGTGAACGTCTTCCAGGAGGAAAAATGAAAAATGTGCTCTATGCTCGCATATTACCCACATATTTAAACAGCATCAGGTCTCCTCCTTTTCTGTGATGGCAAGATTTTTCCTCACCATTTGGAACAGCGATAAACACCAGACAACACTTCTTCTTAATAAACAGTTGGTTGACAATTTGGTTGAATTTTAAAGTAAAAATGATCATTGCCAAGAAGTTTGAAAGCTTAATTGTTGGATCTATTAAACTAAAGAGCACTTGATTTCCTGATTGCCTCCTCTTGTCCTCCCTCCTTTGCTCTATAACATGTTTATGGGTTTGAGATAACCCAGCTGAGCTCCTGGTTGGTCAGTTTTTATTTGGCTTCATGACTCTACCCATTTGGCCGAGGCCAAGCCGTCCTCTGGTGCCTTTGGCTCAGATGGCGGCGCTGACACAAAGCGCCGTGTCACACAGGTGTGTGGCTCGCCCCGCCAGCCATGGAGAGAACAAATTGGTCCACAGACAGTTTGGCGGTGCCATGCTAGTTGGCTCTGCCTCTTCAGCAGCCATCACTCTCCCCTCAGTGCGAGGTGGAGAACGCGATCACAGCCATGCTCATCCTCAGGTGTTAGAGGGAAACGGTGCATCCACAGCCTAATTGGCAGGACTCTGCCCCAGCTCGCCAGGCATCCAGCCCTCACAGGACCCCTCCTCCCTTTCCTCTCATCCTCGCCGTTCCAGAAAGCCGTACCCGTTTCAGGGATCCACGCTGGAAGTCAAATTCCATTAATCAAATCATAGCACAGCACGCTGTTGGAATACCAACGAGCCGGCTGCATGCTAATGAGGCAGGAAGAGGATGTGGGAAGACGGAGGGGGAAGGTGTGTGTGTGTGTTGGGAGCGAGGTTTCCACACGGCGCGATCACCCCAGAAGCTCGCTGGAGGGGGAATGAGAAAACAAGCTGGGGGAGGGGAGGGGCTGGTAGACAGTGGCCGATCTGTTCAAACCACTGCCTGGCTGCCCACAGGTCTGCTCGCCGCTGTACTTCCTGTCTGTGCAACCATAATGGCACATTTCAAAATGCATGGCGTTCACAGTGTTTGTTTGAATCGCATCATCTTTGCACCTTTTTTCTTACACATTTGTAGTCTCGTCAGGGTGGTGAGAACCAGGCGCTCCTTTACGGTCTGGTTCCTGACTCGACAATGAATCACAACGTGCCATGTGTACAGACATTCACACCTTGTTTGCTGAAACCTTTTTAAAAATGTGCCTGAGACTCCTTATTACAAGCTGTTGCTTTAATGTGGGCACTGGTCATGTTGCAGTTTAATTGAAACTATATTTTAATAGGGTTTTTGTGAGATGGCCTGCAAAAGTGAACGTATTATTAATTCATTAGAAACAAAGCGCAGAAAAATAGAAAAAATGTGAGAGTGAAATATATGTTGCTTTCTCTTATGGCTTGGATTTCACCTCATCTTCCAGATATGATAAGATACAAATGTCATTTCTTAATCAATTTGTGATTAAAGGAAAGATTGATTATTTTGAGACTCCATGATGGGTCCTTATGCTATTGTCTAACAAAGCAGCAATATTTTGTGCCATCAATACAACATACTTAAAGCTATGAAAAGAAACTGCCCTAATAGATGTGCGATTTATAGGATTGTAATTTGTTCCAGATGTTTTCTATACTTGTTTTCTTAATTCTCTTAATTCTTCACAGTAATTGGATAAATCCACCGAACATCTGATGGACGATGAGATGCAGCTTTCATCCCAAGTGCTTTTAATACCTCCCTGTGCTTACTGTAGCTTACCCTTACTTTTCCCCCAGAGCTTCTTATTATTCTGGTGATGGCTTTGAAGCAGGATCGCTGCTTCGTGAGACCCGACTGCTCCCCTCTGTCTCCTCCCTGGTCCTTCTCCCACAGCACTCCTCCCTAATTAATAATCATAATCAGGGACAGCCTCTGACGGATGATCACTCCCGCTGGAATAACGATCGCTACTGTCAGGACATTAGCCATAATAATGTTTAAAGTAATAATAGTAGTTGTAATAAATTTAGAGGCCTAGATCAACTTCTTAATCTGGCGGATTTATTAGATAAGAATATGTCAGTCACAAGACGAGTTGCTCCAGGCTACTGAAAACGAGCCTCTGACTGTTTGCGCTTTTAAAACACAAGCTTGCTGTTGTGATTTTCTGTGGGAAATCAAGCCCACATTCGAAAGGAAGTACGAGAATAAAGGCGGAAAGCAGACTGGTTAACACCCTTTTAATGAAAACACTTGGAGCCAAAGCGGCTCTATTGCGCTGCAACATTTCCACTGCTGTCAATCACGCTGATCCCTCCATTACCCCCGCAGGCAGGATATCCTGCGCATTATGGTTATGAATTGTTATTGTGTTAGAGAGTAGCATTCAAGGGTCACTTGTGTTTCGTGTTTGTCATTTGTACTTCAGTGTCAGGCTATTAACCGTGGGCAGCAGATCTTATTTAGCTGTGTCACACTTTCATTATGCAGATTAAAGCCGCTTTAATCAATATTGTTATATCAACAGTAGAACAAATGACTGTGTGTAATGTGAAAGGTGTCGCTTGTAGTGATGAACTCGCAGAAAATTATTACCTGACTGCAGTTACGGGGTGTTTTAGTGTCATTGTTTTTGTTCATTCACCTTCTTTTTGTTCAAGTTACCAACTACTTTGTGAGGCTACGTTAAGATCAAGATATATTTCCCTCAGGAGTTTTTGAAGATCACATCAGATACTGAACTTAAATTAGACCAATTTAAGTTCAGTATCTGATGTGATCAAATAAATACTGAAGTAGCTGGATGTTTAAAGCAACACGAGCCATCTTCGAACGGTGTCTTAAAGGAGAGGGCGCTGTGGAAATTTGATTTGTTTCACTTTCTGTTCTAATGTCGCTCGTACAAAAGGAGTGATCACCGTGAAACAACATGCACAAAGAGACAGCAGGAAACTCAGTTAGCATTTAATAAGACAACATCATCCAAGTGGTCCTTTGTCCCCCTCAGACACGCAGAAGAACTGGATGATGTCTCTTTCATTCCCCCCCGATGTCCATTATGTTTGGCCCGTAATCTCTTCACAGCATCTTCGGCATGTAATATCTATCTATATGAAATCTGACAGCCTCGGCTCTGCACTGTGTCATTCAGACTGAGCGCCCTCCAGCAGCTCTTCAACACAAAAGCTGGGAAATGCAAATTAATCTCGACCATCATGAAACCATTTTTGCGGCGTTTAAATGGCGGCGTTGTGCTAAAAGTATACAATACTGTATGTAGGTCCAAGATGTCAGCAGCCGGAGGGGGAAGCAGACATATGAGGGATTAACTGGGGCTGTTGAGCTTTTCTGTGGTAATGGAGCTGCAGAGTGGGCACGGTGCCATGTGGATGGGGATGCTGGGTGGAGGAAGTGGAGACCTGCCGTTCACGCTATATACAGGATTAGGGCTGTAAGTGCAGGGGGTCAGTGTGGCTAATGGAGCTCATATGTTTGGGACAGAGGGCCTTGTAGTGAGAGTGATGCAGTGATGGAGGGGGAAGTGGCTAGGAAGGGTATGGAGGAGGGGTTTATGTGGGACAGAGTTCACACAGGATTTATACTCGTGCAGTCATAGGAAATTAGACTGAGAGCAAAACAAAGCGCAGTTTAATATCTGTACCTTCACACAGAGAGCTGCTGTGGTCTTATCTGACTCAAACAGCAGCTGCTTTCACATTGTTCATGCTCTGTGTGTGTACGATATGTTCATATATGTAACTCTGTGCGTCTCCATGAACACGCTGTTGTTTGTTTGTTGTCTCCTAAGCTCTTTAGCTGTAAACTGATAAATCGAACAGCAAGGAAAAAAGTCAAAGACCGGGGTCTTAACAGTCATGATGGATTACACTGTTGTTGTTTTGCCAGAGAAAACAGAAACAAAGTGCAAACACTGAAAAAACACAATAATGCTCTCAGATTTAATTCTTAAAGGTTATTTTTTTAAGTTTAGAGGCTCAAAACAAAGAGATTTAAAAGGTTTGGCCATAATTGAAAGAGCAGAGGCTGAGATTCTCTGACTTTCGCTTCTACATTTCCAGTAATACATCATCAGACCCTGATGATGACTTTTTTCTTTAACTTTAAGAAGCTCCTTCAGATGACTTACTTTGTAAACTCTTTTGTTAACTTTAATGTGGAACAATGATGATTGATTAACTGTGTAAGTAATTATTTAATGCAAAATATTTGCTGTGAAGATGATAAGAAATCTGTGTGTCTGATGTTTTATATACTATTGATTAATGGATGAGTTGAAAAATAGAGATAATGATTAAGATTAAAGATTAATTGATGATGAAAATAATCATTCGCTGTTTTCACAGTACTCCTTGTGATGAGTAAATTTAACTTCATGTATTAGAATCAGCTTTATTGGTCAATTAATGTACACATACAACAAATTTAACTCTGGTTTGATCGTTGCTCTGAATGCCCTTAAACAGAAATAGACATAGCAGCTAAGAACAAGGACAACAAAGCTGAACAAAATGTGTGACGTGCCCCGCTAAGACTTCTTTTGTTTCCAGGCAACATCCGCTCAACAATAACTGTGACTTCTGCTTCTTTTCTTTCTCTGTCTTGCAGGGAGCGAAGCCGGGACCGCCACAAGTCCCGCAGCAAAGACAGCCGCTCAGAAAAGTCTGTAACTATTAATACGCCGCCTGCAGAGCCGCTGCTGGGCGACTCGGCTGTTCGGGGTGAGCAGGTCCAGGTAGGACTGAATGCAGCATCAACCCGCACACGCACCTACACGATCACTGCAATACAATCCTCTGTCGGCCTCTGTCACATGATTTCACCTCACAACTTCTGCACATTCAGTTCCTGCTTCATGGCTCTCGTACAGAACAGGATAACTATGCCAGTCTGGTTGCTAACGGATTTAGAGCACAGGAGATTTATCAGTCAAAATGAGTTGGAGTCATGATTGTGTATGTCAGCCTGGGCTGGGACAGGCCATCTGGTATTAGAGGGCAAAAGCCAGGAAGGCTGGTCCACTTTTAGCGAGGTCTGTGCCGTCTCTTTCAGGAATTCTGTCATCAACAAATGTCTGCAGCAGGATAAGGATGCAGCAGGTTGCCTCTGTGGCTTTTACAACTTTGTTTTATCCCTTTACTCAGACATAAACACTGCATTTCACAGCAGTGAGTGGGTCAATCTATGATACAGCCCAGTGCAAGGTTGGGAAGTGGCTCCAGAAGCCCCTGCCGAAATGAAATGGATCAGACCAAGCCAAAACAGCAGCTTAGCTGATTTTGACTGTCAGTCAAAACTCTGCCCTCAGACACCATGCTGACTCTGTCAGTGACTGCAAGCTCAGAAAATGGATTATGTGATGGATTATTTGATAAAAGAGAAATATAAGGTAGGAAATTTGCATATATTTTTAAAACTGAAATAATAACTGCAGTGTTTGCTGATCATATGGATGGGCTACACCAGGTCGTTCCTGCCAAATAGACAGTCTGCTGACTCTTTCTCAGCCATGTGATCATGTTTCTTCGAGTCAGATCAGGTCAAAACAAGACAGGTTGATCAGAGAGCTGTGTGTTGGTGCAAGTTGGCATGTTAAGATGTGATATTCCTGGTAGCACTTGACGGATACAAGATTTCTCTGTCCAAAACAATCACAGTGAAAGAAAATGAGTCATAGCCAATTTGTTATTTTAAGTTTTGTGTGGTATTTTTGAGCCAAAACACGACAAGACAAGTTTTACAGTGAAGCACTAAGACGTTCTTCTCAAAGGTCAACTTAAAGCTGAATTGGAGAGTTTTTAAAATAACCTTAAATCATTATGTTTAGGGCTCGATGATATGGAAAAAAATTATGTCATGATGTACAGTATTTATTCATATTAGTTTATGGAAGTCATGCTATCTGCAGGGTTTAATACTTCCATTAGGCCCAGCTGGAGAGTCCAAAGCTCATACAGTGACAGAAAATTGTGTGATCCACAACAAGAAAATTAATTTAGATTAAAAAAATCAAGCAAAAATAAATAATCAGATCTAAGAGCTGGTTTTCATGGCACGTTGATGAGCACTAGATGAACTGTCTTTTTTGTGAAAGTGTGAAATGTGTGCAGTTCTTCTCCCAGGGTGCTTTGAAAGCAGGAATTTCAACAGTTGCTGCTGGCAGGAGTCAAGTGCATTTAATGAAAAAAAGAGAGAGATGAAGATCTTTGCACTCAGACAGCCTTGGCTTACCCAACTCTGACCCGCTCTTTTAGCCAAACAACCGTCTGGCACAGTGGCCTTCATCAAGTGTTCGGCTCAGCCTGCCGAAGGGAAAAGATGACAAATACAAACACCGCAGACGCTCCCGACGTTCATCATTTACTGACCTACTTGGCACTCACTTTCCCTTGTGGCAAGACTCGTTAGCGGTGCCCCCGTATGTGTGACTCTGTTTTTTTTGTCTGCATCGTGAGTCTAATTTTAACACATGACAGGATTTGCCACAGAGCAGAGCCATCCTTAGTATTTTGCTCTTCATGTCTTATTCATGCTGTGGCCTGCAGTAGTGCTGCTGACAGGGCGGGGGCTGTTTGGCTTTAGTTTGAGTAATCAGGGCCACCAATTCCACTGAGAGAGAGGCTCAGCACAAATCCACGTCTGTGTGCGCGCTCTCGGTCTGCCTTCTCGCATATGCTCCCGAACGTGAGTGCTTTGTGTCTGTGCGCGTCAGTCTCTGCGTCTGACTGTGCAGCGCCGCGCTCATTACTCCACTGCTGGGACTTAATCAGAGTCTTGGCTGACAGAGCAGCACATCGCTCCGGGCAGGGATGTCCTCGCAGTCCCAGCACAAAAGTTTCTCATGGCTGCGACGGGCCTGTGACGCCTCACCGCAGGAATTTTTGAAAGGCGAGGGCTCGCTTTACATGTAAATGTGTCAGAAAACACGACCGGAGATTTGAGATTAACACCAAACCTGCCAGGGAATTGTTTAGAGGATTTGTCTCCCGTTGAGAGATGGCGTGTGTATGTGTTAAATTTGTTTTCACTTCGCAGCAAGTATTCACAAGACGCCGGGGACATATCAAAGAAACTGAGCCACATTTATAAGAACAGTTCACTAAGAAAATGCATCTGTTCATTTTACGTTGTGCATTAAAAATTAAACTGGGACCAGCAAGAGATGCCTGTTTGATGGATGCCAGGCTAATAGTTTCTACTCATTTCCAGTCTTTATGCTAAGCTAACCAACTTCAATTTTTTTGTGAACATGAAAGACTATTCCTTTTAGCTCGGGAATAAACTGCAAAATATCCACCACAAGAAAAATATTTGTTACAAAAAGGAGCTCAATTTGTCTTTTCACACCTGCAGTGAGATTTTACCGCTGCTCATAAATCAGACTGATCACACACTTCTCTTTACGTTATCTAAGATTGCTTGATACGTTCACTTCCAGCAGGTTTGCTCCAATTTCAGGAGGCAGGCCAAAGCTCCAGGCTGTATGCTAATGTGTGAACGTGAAAAAAGTACTCATTCAGCAGTAAACTCTTCAGGTGGGAATGAGCGGTGTCAGTAGATGTCTGCAGTAAGTCTGCCTCTGCTGTGTTTTGCTGGCTGGGTGTTTGTGAAGGACAATGGAGGTGAGTAAAGTCCGGACTGAGGTCTGGTGTTTCTATAGGTGGCCGACACTAAATTATGTGAGTAATTAGATTGATTTATCCTGTTGTTATTGCTGTGCGAAACTGGATATTGAGAGGTCGATTGGAGTAGCTCGAGTCAATAAGGCATGGCAGCTTTGCGGCTTAGGTGTGTGAAGTGGAGGGAGCATTGTATGGGGTGTCAAACGGGAGAAATGTGATATGTTTAAACCATAAAGCATTCTTTTCAAATTAGCGCCTTTCTGTCCTGACAAATGGAGAGAGAAAGCGGAGCTGGCTTTATTTTTGGATGTTCATGTGCACTTTAGAGGAGGAACCTCTTGTGTGTGATTGGTGATTGGGATCAGTCACTGGCGTTTGATCTCATTGCCCCTCTCATTCCTCAGCTCCTGTTTTTATTTGTGCAGGCGGTTTCTGGCAAGGAAATGGTGAAAGACAATTTGGCTGAGAATGCATTTGAACCTGCATGCCTGGCATGTGATTGCACAACTATTGTAGTTTACCTCCAAATTTTAGGCAGCCTATGAGTTCTTGTTATGTGCCTTTCGTCTTTTCTGTCCTCTATCACAGTTTCCAAGCACACTGAAGAGGTAACTTAAAAGCAGAGAAGAAATAAAATAACATTGCTCTGTCTGCAAAGATAAACGAAATGCTGAAGCAGCCAGGTCTTCGGAGTTGCACCCTCAGCCTCCTACTGTTTCACCTTCCTATCACCCTCCCCACAGCTCAGTTCATTCAACCCAATTAAATTCAGCTTTGTGATCTCAGCTGCCCACTTACCAGGGCCGGACCTCGGTGGGGTAAGGCCGGCGTCGCTCTTGGCATCCGCCGGCACAGGTAGCTCTGCCGACTCCACGGGGGGGAACGCGCGCAGCCATGCCGGGCTCTTGGACGAGGCAGAGCGCTTTCGTGTTTGGGATCTCCTCCCTGTGGCGAGCGCCTCTTGGCTCGGGCTCTTTGTGAGACAGAATCCCGCAGAGCTTCACGGATATCCCGGAGCTTTTGTGCGTTTCTGTCTGTTCTTGTCGTAAGCTGCGAGCCATCGCCAGGCTGCAAGCTCTGTGGGTGGGCAAAGCAGGGGAGAGAAAGAAAGATAGTCTTAACACTTTCCTATGTAGATTTGGAGAAGGTGTTTTTTGGGGGGGGATTTTTTTCCTCATTTTTTTTCTGCCTTCACTGGTGAGTCGATGGAGAGATGAGGAATGACCTTCAAGAAACAGACTTGAACAGCAGACACTTGTTCACGGTTCCTGCCTCAGCTCCATTGGAAAAGTTTACTAGCATCCAGAGATGAAGTTTGTGGCTAAAGACCGGAGGTGAGCTCTTGGATTTGATTTGAGGGCATTTCCTTTCATTTAAATCTGTGGTATGCAATAGTAATGTCCTGTATGAGACTGTGATTTGAAAAGATGACTTGCACATCTTAAACTACTTTTTCGGTCATCTCATCAGCAAAAGGATGATGATCAAAAGGATGATCGCTCCACACAGTTTATTTAAAGACATTTTTGTACCACAATGTTTCGCAAACTGTTCCTCTTTTCTGGAGCAGGTGATACTCATGCATAGAAAGTTAAATTACATCTCATAGGATCTTCCATTTTGTACTTTTAAGGATTAAGCTGGTGTTACTCTATATTCAAGTCCAAGTCTATCACTCAGTTTCTTGAGAGTCACTCAAACAGGAGGAATAGTGTACTTGTTTGGGCACCATTTTCATCAGCTCTTTTATAAATGATCCAGTGAGTATTTCTGGCAGCAGGACAGTGAGATTGAATCAAAATAAACCACAATGTGTGTGTTCATAATGATAAAGGAACATGTCACCCGGGGCAACAGTGTGCCTCACTGATGTGTTTTTGATAGTGGAGCTCTGTGGATAAGATATCACACACAGTGCTTGTTAGCAGCCACAGTTTTTGATCTGACATGGGGTTTGTTAACAATGAGAAAAGGACAGAACATCGAGCCCCTCTTTTTATTAAAACAACACTGTCAGGTTGTTGTATTCTAACGTCCATCAGCTGGTTGGACAAACAGGTTTTGTCTTACCTTCCAGACACACACACACACACTCACATTAACACACACACAGCTTTGCCAGCGGCAGCGCGGCGACACCACAGTGCTCACTGGGTCAGAAGCAATGGACAGAGAGTGGCGCTGAGGCAAGAGACAAGCGGAGAATGAGGAGGAGAATGCGAGAGGATGCCTCGAGGGGAAAGACTGATAAAAGGGAAGAAGGGAGGGAGAGTACGGAGGAGGAGGATGGGAGAAACGCATCTTTGGAGCACAGCGATGGCATCTAATTGGTGCGTTACTTTGTTTACTCTCCTCTCTGGACTCTGATGTTTATTTATTGCACTGCTCTACTCCTTTCTCTCCCTTTCTATCAGTCAGTCCATCCTTTTATTCCCCCGCATACCCATCCCTGCTGCTGTCAGGACATCCCATGTGATCATCTCATCACCCCCCTCCTCCCCTCCCAACTCTTCCCTCTCCTCTCGCCGCGCTCCCTCGCCTTGTCCGCCTGTCTCCATAAAGCCCCTTACATTATGTGGCAAGTGAGCGTACAGTCCCATACAATGCCTCCTGAGGCATGATGGGAGAGATTTCTATATAAAGACGGATAAAGCGGGGCTGGGCTGCAGATCAGGAGGAAGTCAGGGTGGTCAAAGACGCACACACACACTCTCTGGGATGAAGGAGAGCAGTGGTTGAGCTCGGAGATCATGTTTGCGCGAGCTGGGCCGAAGTAAACTTTGGCGATGGAGGATTTAGGGACACGGTCGCCGAAGGTGATGGAGGCGGTAGACGAAGTGCTGCAGGTTCTTGAGGTTCGCACGACTGTAGAGGAAGTAAAGGAAGTGATTGTCACCACCACAGAAGAAGACTCCAGTGCTAACTTGCTTCCAGCGACTAGCTCTGGACCAGGAACTAAAACCAGCCAGGTAAGACGGAGAGAGAGAATAATGCCTCCGTCACTGTTACAAGGTGGAGCAACAGAAGTTCTTGTACTACACAAAGAGGCAAGGACGTCTAATTTAATGCTCACTGTTGCTGCTTCTTATAGAAATGGTTGCGTGACCCAGGATTAGGCCTGTCAGGCATAAACTCTGCTTTATACAGTTATAGCTGTGCATTGTGTGTTTATGTGTGTGTGCACTGAATCTAGCTGTGCTTCAGGATGTTTGTGAATGGTGCTGATGTGGAAACTTGCATCTTCAGTGTTTCGCTCTTTCCTCTGTCTTTTCTCCATGCTTTTATTAATTAATTTATTGAGTGATCTGTTTTGATGTAAATCCACTATTTTCCTAATTTCTTTCAAAAAAAAGGTCAGCTTCTACACTGAATCAATTTCCTGAATATTTATCTAACCACTGCTCATTCCCAGATGGATCAGTTTCATACCTATATCCCGCTTTTAATACTGCTTACGGAAAATGTTTCAGTCAGGTGTCACAATGTCCCAGAAAGCTTTGAAAAATGAGACTAGTTGGCCTCCAGGTCACCATGACGAGCACTAAAATTAAATTTCTTCTCTTTTACTTCTACTCCAAAACTCAAGAATAAAGGCTTTTTATTCGGTTTCTTACAACAAAAATGCTCTTGAGCCAG
>JBAJHX010000011.1:7616347-7628374 GCA_037176925.1 Amniataba percoides | reverse complement strand
CAGTGTCGCTGAAATCATCGGTGTTATCTGGAAGATTTAAAGGGCCGGGGATCAGTCTGTACAATCAGCTTCTTTGTGAAATATTAGTGTTTGACACTAACACCTGTTAGAGGGATACACAGGACAGAGTCTTATTTGACGCTATATTTCTTCATAATTTCATCATGTTGTTCTTCTGGCACACTTCCCCACTGAACACAAATCTTTCTCTTTGTATTTGTTTCCAAGATACACTCAGAAATACTTCACAGGTGCTGAGCAACAGCATGTAAACATACCCACACACAGCTGTCTTTTTCCCAATTCTTCTTGTATTTCATGTGAACATGACTGACAGTGTTTCGACCACTAATGGTTGTCAGGTAAAGGTGCAGATGTGAACACAGTGGTGTGAGATGTCATCATCTCTCAGGCAGATATTCAGTTAGATCTCACTCTACATGTTTTTGCCTCCTCTAACATTTAACTTGCATCCAAATCAAAATAGCAGGAATCATGTAACTGCTTTATCTCCCTGAATATGATCGATAATGCGGTTGGTGTGGTCAGAGTATCCACTTAATTCAGTAAAACCAATTTCTAGGAATACTATTCAGGAACATGTATTCTTTGTGTGCAAAAGGCAAAAGAAAGGCTGTACCTTTATGACTTAATGAAAAGAAAAGTAGTCCTTTGTGAACAAGACCTCAGGGAATGCGTGAATCATTATCTGAGCAATGCTGTCTGTATGTGGAAGCAAACAAATGTGGATTTTTCTGCAATCTAAATGTCTCCTCTTGTTGTAGTAGGAATTCTTTTTTTTTTAGGCATCGAACAATTTTTCATCTTCTTCAGATACAATGAAACTCAATATTTCAACAGACAGGCCCTGTCCTCTTCTCAAGTGGTGTATTTTTAGTCTGTAAACCAATCTAAACATCTGTCTTGTAACTCTGTTAGCCTGTCATGATGTTCCTGTCAGCTCTCTTACATGTGACTGTCACCAGATGGTGAGGCATAAGATTGAACGACACTTTAATGCTGACTGGATGCCCGGGTGGTTTGTGTCTGCTGGATTGCGAATGACCCATTACTTAATGTATGGTTTGTTCTGAGGAAGGGATGGACGCTGCAAGAGGTCAGAAATAATCTTAAAGAGCTTTCATCAGAGGGTCGGAGGTCATACGGCGATCCTCCTCGGGGATAATAGAAAGCGCATGCTGCAGGCTAGCATGTGTCGTTCCTCTGGTATATTGAGTTAGCAACGTGCGTGGGCTGGAGAATGACTCAGTGAGGGCTCACACACCTAGAGATGGATCCGCACACACACAAACACACACAGTGAAAAGAGCTCAGTGTTGAGCATTAAGGTCGTTTTGTGGGTCAGTCAACAGCTGTCAGCATCTGCTCTGAGGTGATGTGGCAGAGTTGTATGTGAAGTTTTGCTTTCTCTGCCAGTTTGATATTTTAACCTGCATTCATTGATTTTATAAATATTTTAGTTGGATATGAGTGATGATATGAGTGATTGATCTGTTAGCCAAGTGTCTTATTTATAGATCTAGTCCCATATTCACTCTCTTTTTATGTTGCTAAGTTTGTCTCCCTGATCTTTGGTGCTGTAGTGTACAGTGGGTTTATTAGTTTTATTCATGACAACAGATGTCTGTTGCATCTGGAAACAACGCTGATGAGAGCGAAGTAAAGTTGCTGTGCATGACACCAGAACAATGAATTAAAACATACAAAAAAGATAAAGAAACAGCAGGAGTCAGATGATAATTATCAGCGAGTTTATCATTACGAGACCCCTTTATGATACACGTAGTTGGTTAAAACAAACAATCTGAGCAGTTTTAATAAGAGTTTTCTCTGTTAACCAAAAATATGAATCTGCAATGAGTGAGTGAGTTTTATTTCTAAAGAATTTAACTTTGTAAGGGTGCCACTTCCAGGAAATCAGAGGCCACATGTTACAGAAGAGCCGAAGGTTTACGGCGTGTAACGTGAAAACACCATACTTGTGTACAATTGGTTTAATAGCGCTGCGTTACGAAGGACAAGACTCGGCACGCCGTCGGATCCACAGCGTGAAGGATCAGGACCTGGACTACGGCTGCAGCTCAGGAGCACACATCTGCCTTTTATTTGCTTTCTCGCTCCTTCTCCTGTCTCCTCAAACGTCACTTAGTGCGTCTCAGTCTCTAGTCTGTGCTTTGCAACTATGGCAACTATCACACTGCAGCTCAAAGGGTCTCACACCTGTTTTTTTTCTCCAAGCGGGGCTTGTTAAAAAAAAAAAGGCCAAGGAGTCATTTTTCAGTTCCAAGCTGGGCTTGTAAGCTGCATATGTTTAGTGTCCTAACTACTTTGCCATTAATCTTGCTGGATGGGAAACAGTAAACATCCTAGAGATGGATATAAACAGGAAGAGCTGCTGTTCATGACATAAGTCTCTTTAAAAACAACAAACACAGAAATCTGATTTGTTGTCAGGCGCCTCTGAATGTTGCTTTCATTTCTCTCTCTGTCCCACAGGTTGTTGTTTTTTTTGTTTTTCACTAACGTGTCGTCTTCTGTCCATGTGAAAAGTGTCCCAATGTGCCGCTCGTTCTGTTTTGTACGTCTTTGCTGTGACAGCGTTAAGGGAGTTTCCCCACTAAGGCGGTCATTTTAGTATTATTGTTTGATCTCTCAGTTCCCAGGTGTTGTTTTTCATCTCCCCTCACCCTTCAGAATCACCTTCTGTCTTTCTTTGTGCAGTTTTAGTTTGTATTTTCATGTTATGTGTGAGTGGATGCGTGGGGTTAGTTTGATTGTACTTAATCCATTTTGTTTCTTCCGTAAAAGTGTAATTATTTCCCATTTTTCACATTTCTCTCCACCCTCCACCTCCTCGCTGCGCTCAGCAGATGATACTCGCTGTTCTCTAGAAATACGAGAAGGATTTTTCTCAGTCTTTTCAAAGAAAGCCAAAAAGGTCTTTGGGCTAATGCTTCCGTCTTTTTGGTCTTCTCATCTCCTACTTCTGTATTCAGCAAGACGGGCTATAGAGTAACAACAGGGGTTTTCTAGGATTTGGTATTACAAGTGAGAAATGTCCTGTGGCTAATGTTTTTCACGTGATTCTCTCCCAAATTTGGAGCACAGTCTCTCTGACTCTCAAAGAGCTACCTGGATTTTACCTGAAATATTTCCCCTGGCTAAAGCTTACCTTTAATTCTTCTTATTCTTCTCCTCTCCAGCATCCAGCGAGCGGCTCTGGCCATCTTAGAGCACTACTACTGTGACTTCCCGGTCCACAACCCGGCGTTGCTCTCCGCCTCAAAGTCCCGCGCAGCCAAGCACCTGGCGGGCCTCAAGGTCTACAACGTGGATGGTGAGTTCGCAGCATCTCCTGCTGAGGGTGAGTGGGACGGTCTTTGAACTCTCTCTGTGTGTTGTCTTTGTCTGTGTTTTGGTTATTCTGTGTGGTGGAGGCTCTTCCTTCCTACTGTTAAATGTATGTGCTTGTTATACCATAATTTTCACCCTGTATATTCACTGTAACACAGATACTTTTACTTATTTTTTTCTGCAGCGTTACTTGATTTATACTTGTGTTGTACAGCTAACAGTAATTTTCAGACTAATTTGCTAATTATCTTCTTCATTCATTTTCTATGAAATGTGATGGTCTGTTTTATCCAGCTAACTGTCCAAAACCCAAATATATTCAGTTTATTATCACATATAACAAGGAAAATCCCCTCATTTGAGAAGCTAGCGAACTTTTGGCATCCACAGCGACTTGAAAGATTTGCATCTCTTTCCTCCTCAAAACTGCGAGCCACTAACCTCGCATGCAGCAATAATTCAATTTTGCCCCCCTGTGACAGATCACATGCAAAGCACAGTACTGTACAGGAATGCAGCGAGCCAAATGGCTGCCTCGAAGGGAGAAATCGATCTGCAGACATATCATAATTGGAAAATTGTGGACAGCAATAGAGAATATAGGTGATTTGTAGATAATAAAATACAAATAGTAATATGATTCAACCCCTCTGTTACCTTTGAGCAAGTGGAGATATGAGTTGAACGACCGCTCAGCCGAAATGTTGATGTTTTCCCTTTCTTATGTGTCTCTTCACACTCGCGCTTAAAGACTTCTTTAGAGCTAAACTGAAAGCCTACCTTTTGGACAGTAAGTAAACGCAACGCCGCTGCGAACTGAAACACCCTCACAGCCTGCTGCTGTTCACTTTACAAAACCCTCAAACCTCCATCCCTATTAGCTGACCTTGAAAGCTGAACGAAAAGGCACTGAAGTAATGTTACCGAGCGAAACACACACACACTCCTTCACACACTCACTTCTCGCTCTTTGCATGCCGCAGGTTGATGAAAAAAGTTCCTCACAGCAGCTGGCAGAATGTAACACAAACCCTCTATTAAATTATCACTCTCCCTTAAGTGTACTCAAGCTTCACTTAAGTGCACTAACTTGACTCCCTCTTCTGTTTTTCTTTTCTTTTCTTTTTTTTTGGCTGCCATTTATCTCCCTCCTTTCTTCTGTCTCCTCTCAAACGTTAGTGGGAGACAGTCACAGAGATGGCTAATAAATCAATAGCTATTACGCCGCCGGTCTTGTCATTTCTCCCCCGTGTCTCGTCCTCCTCCATTTTCATCCTGCAGCAGACACTCGGGGACCTCTGTGTCTCTCTTGTCTGGAGCTTATACTTCTTTTCTTTCTCTCCGCAGCCACACCGACATTGTAATAAATAAGTCGAACTCAGGGACAGACAATAATCTTTCCTTGATTAAAGAGTGGTGAAGGCCCGGTCGCAAAGCGGCCGTAACACTCAATTACACCGCGTCCAAATGGCTTCAGGTGTTTTATTATGCCTGACAAGCTATTTGGTCTCCATGTTGTTGTCTCAGCTCTGAATATTGAGGATTGAAAGTGAGTCCCAGCAGAGAAAAGGTGTTTTTTTTTCCCTAAGAAAGACTCAAAAATATGGAAGATTTAAACAAAACTGATTGAACCAAATAAAAACAAATTCACATTAGTTTTATTTGTCTGACATTTAATCAAATAAAATAGTAAAAAAGACATTTAGGTTTTTGTCTTAAGTAACTAAATGAATTGTTTTTCATTGTGACATGAATTTTCATGCCATATTAAAAATGACAACACAGATTTTTGTTCGAGAAGGAAGACATAGGTATTAGTTACAGTAAAAAATATTTGTAGGTAAGTTACATTGACATTACATGTATTTAAATAATATACTTTCTGGAGTAGTTTTATTGCAGAACACATCTTATTTAAGTCAATTTTTATTCCTCTTACTTAACTACATTAGGATATTACTTAAGTTAATTTATGTTTTATGCTGTTATGTTACATCCACATGACCCTGTTCAAAGCAGAATAATGACACATGAGAAACATCCTGACTTGTTTTTTGTTCCACATCAGTGTAATTAGAAACAAACCACTTCTGTTTCAAAACTACGCTTGTGTAATGTAAATATTTTAACCAACAGTGTGCATCTCTGTGAGCGCATTAACCACATCACTGGTCAAGCTCATTCATGCAGTCAGATGAAAACAGGCAGAAAAGCCAATTATGATGTCATACAAAATATTAAAAAAAGGAAGATATCATGTGGAGATGACTGGCGATAACATTTCAGCCACAGATGGTCTCTCTCCGGTAAAAACGAAGAAGTGAACACCTGTATTTAACAGGCAGTTAATGATGAAACGTCAGATCATTATCTCTTCATTATCCTAAATGAGTCCTCTGACATTAGACATTTTCAGTAAGATTAGAAAGCGATTTGGCCACTTCTGTAATATTAATGTCTTTATTTGACTGGGAGTTTTTTCCCCAAATTTTAATATAACATAGAAACCAAAACCCAAATAAAGTTCTCCTTAAAGACATATTTATTTATTATATTTCATTTATTGTATTATTTCTAGTAAGTTATGTTTTTTTTTTCTTTTGTACTACTGAGTACAGTTTTTGCTACTCTTCCCACCTCTGATTATATTTAATTTTTGTTTGATTTCTTCTTATTTAAGTCCTGCACATGAAAGTGGTTAAAAATCATGTATTCATAGAAATTCACAAAGTTTACCCTCTGACAGCCAGCACATGGCTTTCAGCATCACATCTCTCACCCATAAATCCCAGCAAAGTGCAGTAACACCAAATAAAAAACTCCCTCCTCTCCGTCCATGAATTATTCTGTTCATGTACGATCCCTGCCCCGCATTAATAATTCACCAGCTCTGCCGTCTTTTAACCTGCATTAACATCAGGCAGGGTTCATCAGCAGCCTGATTCCCCAAATAAAAAGCAAACTTGCGAAGTTGCCTGAGACACTTCTTTAATTGGATGCCCGTGCTTCCTGAAGGCACAGAGTGGCGGAGTAAAGGGAATGTCTGAATACCAAACAGCACATGTGCAGTGTGTTTTAGATTTTCCAATGATCACTTTGCTCGGAACAATTAAAAATGATGGCTTTGTGTGGCTAACCAATCAGCGCCTGGGGTTTTAATATCGCTGGCGATAAAAAGAAATGGGCTGAGGTTTATGTGCATTAATAATCCTCCCCTCCACTCTAAAAGCATGTTACACTTTATGTCGTCAGCGCATGTTTCTGTTGCTTTGCCTCTGTGAGAGACGCACACATAAACAGCATAACCATTCCCGTGTTTGTCTCGGCAGGTCCGGGGAACAACGCAGCAGCGGGACTCGCCCACTCCCAGTCCAGAGCCATGATCGCAGCCGCCGCCCGCCGCAGGGACACCAGCCACAACGAGCTGTACTACGAAGAGGCCGAGCACGAGAGGCGTGTTCGCAAACGCAGAGCGCGGTAAACTCTCAGTTTGTTTCATCAATATACAGGGATGAATGTTTTCTGTGGTTTAACTGAACTGGGACAAGTATTAACATCCAATAACTGTAGTGGCTCACATCGCATCAAACAAGAAAGTAAGACAGGAAACTGCACCAACTAGACACCAACTTGACCCGTTTGCTGCTTTTCCTCCCAGACTGGTGGTGGCGGTGGAGGAGGCGTTCACGCACATCAAGCGCATGCAGGAGGAGGAGCAGAAGAAGGCGCCGGGGGACGTGATGGACCCGAGGGAGGCGGCGCAGGCCATCTTCCCGTCCATGGCTCGAGCCCTGCAGAAGTATCTGAGGACCACCAAGCAGCAGCACTGCCACAGCATGGAAAGCATCCAGCAGCACCTGGCCTTCTGCATCACCAACAACATGACACCAAAGGTCACACAGCGCTCTCATTTAGGATCGTTTGAGGGGTTTAATATAGCTGCTTGTTTGTGCATTGTTTACATATATATCTCCCTCCTTACAGGCGTTCTTGGAGAGCTACCTGACCCCTGGTCCCACCCTGCAGTACAGCCGGGACCACTGGCTGGCCCGTCAGTGGACGCTGATCAGCGAGGCGTCGGTCACCAGCGGCCTGAAAGACGGCACCATCTTCCTGCTCAAGTGCGTAGACTTCAGCCTGGTGGTGACGGCCAAGAAGATTCCCTACATCCAGATGTCAGAGGAATACATCGACCCCAAGTCACACAAGTTTGTCCTGCGGTTACAGTCAGAAACCTCAGTGTAGGGCTCCAAACCTCTTCTTTTTTTTAATTCCTCGCCCTGTTTTGTTGCTCTCAAATGTTTTCATTTTGGGTTTGCAGTTTTTATTTTTACTTTTTTGGAATTTTTATATATTATATATGAATCTATATATTACACACGTTTGAATATATTGATCTTTTTCTGTTTGATTTGAAAAGAAAAAAATTGAGGCAGGATTTTGCTCACGGCAGTTTGTAAATGGTTGTGTGCACATATAGGTATGCGTGAGTGTGTGTGTGTATGTGTGTATGCATGTGAGTCAGTTTGTGTCAACGCAATCACTCCTTTTCTAAGATGCTGTAGCCAAAACAAGACGGGAACATTTGAGGTTTCTTAGATCCCAGCTGAGGCTTTGTTGTCTGGGTCACTCCTTTATTTCTGTTGGACAGACAGACAGACAGACAGACAGACAGACAGACAGACAGACAAACCACTAAGGACTGCCATGGTGTGACCTGGATCCTGATATCTGAAGCCTGATGGAAACACATGACAGATATCCTACCTGTTTTCGTCTCAACGTCTGAAAGTATTCGGATGCTCTTTTGGACGTCAACAGACTGGGTGTCTCGCTGTCGAAAAACCTAATTAAATGCATTTTCAAACAGACGACACTAAACTTCAATTAGATTTTGCATTAAATGCACATTTATGGATGTTTATGAATGAAAAGAATAAGCCTAAAAAAGGATGGATCTCAGCCTGCTCAGCACAACCTCCACATCACCATCCAGTGCATCTGTGAGCTCTGGACAGACACTTTTCTCGACAGCTATCAACCTCCAAACCTGCCTCACATCCAGCCGAAGGCGAACAGCAGCACCCCTGGGTGCTAATTGCAGCGTCCGAAGTGGGACACTTTGAGCTGTTTTGGTGCACGACTCCCCTGCAGGTGCAACGAGGCAAAAATAATAATTAAAAAAAATAAATTAAAAATAATATTTCCACTCCAGTTGGGAACAACACACACACATTACGTTGCACTCGGAGTGAACCCGGATCGTGAGAGAAGCACAGAGGTGGACGCACGCCCAAAAAACATTCGCCCCGCCTCGTCGGTTCAGTAACCTTCTCAGGGCTTTCATGTCTGCCGCATCTGCCTGACATGATGGAAAGGGAAGGCGGCGAGGAGGAGAGAGGGAGCCACGATGTCGGGGATAAACATAAATACTACTGATGCCTCCAAACCAGAAAATCACAGAAAATATAAATACAGTAAATTCTCCTTTAAAAGCTGCTATTCAAATTAGCATGGGGGTGGAATTACCTGTCGCCTACTCCAACAGGTCACATGCTAAATTTATTTGATTTTTCCTTTTTAAATGTTTTAATTGTTCCTAGTTTTTATTTGCTTTTTCCCCTTTTCAATGTCAAGTTGCCGTCAACATAACTCGACCTTTTTCACATTAGAAGCCTGCCTATTAATGCTTTTTGGGAGAGCATAATTGGCTTTATCAGTCATAAAGCAGCATAGAAAGATTGGAAACATGAGATTTAGAGGGAGATGGGTTATGACCTACAACAAAGGTCCTCAGATAGATGTGGTAATCATCTCAACCCCCAGGATGCAAGGCTTTAATGTGAAAATTGTGGTGTGTTTTATGCATGGCTGACATCATTTTGAATGTACTGAAAAGTACTGAAAAGTACTTGGAAAAATCCTCATTTTACTGATAGACTAGTGCTATGGACATTTTACTGAATTCAACAAGAACAAATGTTTCCCTCTATAACTGAGCTGAATAAAGGCCAATATTTGAGAATTTACAGTATTTAAAATTTTCATCTTTCAGGGCTCCTTGCTTGTATTCTAGATAATATAATAGATAATACTGAGTCAGTGAAATGTGTATCAGCAGTGAGAGCTGCAGCAGGGCGGAACCTCCTTCCCAACTGGACCGTCTGGTTTTCCTCTCCCACCCTCGCCTCACCTCTGTTGTCTGACAAACACGCTCACAGTGAATCCCTCGAGGTCAGCCAGTTCGCTGGAAGGGATTTTTTCTCTAAACATTTCTGTTACCCAATGAATCAGCCTGTCGTGAAGCCAGAAAAACACAGTTAGACTAAGCTAAAGGCACTAAAAGGACACTTTTGAATTCGCATTTGACTACACTGTCCCTGTTGTATCAGAGAATCACGCTGAACATGCTCAAGAAGGAAAATATGTCAGACTGATATGGCTTCGAGAAGGGTTGTCCCCTGCTGCCCCCTGGCTGGTAAACATAATATTGTCAGTTTTTCGCCTGTGGGCAGCAGCAACATGTTTCCAAATCAAGCATAAAGATGCTGTCTGTTCTAGCAAAAACATGCTTTCACTGTAAACTTGTAACTGTTAAACCACCTGAAAAAAAAACACTTTTGCTGCAAATAACAGCAATTTTTTTAAACACCTGCTACTGGTCATATTTTGTACCTACTGACAGATGAACTTTGTATGATCCCAATGTGACTGTGCCTCCTGTTTTTACACTGTATCTATTTATGTAAAACAAGCATGTGTGTGTGTGTGTCTGTGTGTATGTTTGTTTGTATGTAAGTATGTATGCCATTCCAGTTCACATGACCAGCCTTTTCCCCATCTCCTCTCCATCACCACCATCTGTCACGCTGTTGCCAGGTTACAGTCCTCCATCACGTTTTGGGTTTTTTTCGACAGCTTTATGATGATGATGACGTGACATTGCAATGTAAGACATATTTCAGTTTCGCAGCATTGGCATTTGTAAAAAATGAAAAAAATAAACGTTTTTATTAATATTTGTAAAACTGCTCGGTGGAATTGCATTGTGCAGTTTATCGTAATGTGGAGGAAGTAAATGTTTTAAGCCCTTTTTAACAACTGTGATGCTGCAGGGACTTTAATTTCTGACATTTTGGTAATGAGACGGCCTCCACATTTACGAATCACAGCAGGTCTTTCCGGTTATCGAGGAAAATGATATCTTTTTTATTTACTACTGTACTTTTTTACTCCCTTTGTGATTTCCTACATATCCCAGAATGCCTCTCAGGTGGAGCAAGATTTCACTTTCAGTTAAAGATGTCTGTCTAACTTCACAGTAATGATGCAAGTTTGTAAATGTATTTAAGGTCATTCATGAATTTAAATGAATTTCAAGGTATAATTAACAGTGAGATGGATTCAGATATATTGAGGGTATTAAATGTATGTATGTGTATGTTACACCTTTGTGTGAACCAAAGCCAATCTTAATCGACTCTCTAAAATTTAAAATTAACATTTATAACGTTATGTATAGAAGCCAAGGACCAGCCCTGAGAAACTGACTTATCCTAAAATAACGAGATGAGTAGCTTGTGATGGAGATAATGAAAAAATTGATTATTTTTATTTATTATTTTTCAATTATTTAGTTCACTGTCGTTCTTTGATGCCGACATTTTCAGGTTAAATGAAAATCCTTTAAATATCATTTACTTGAAAATGTGGTGGTAGCATGTTGCCAAGTTTTCAGAGGATGAGCTGTCTGTCTTTAATGAGCTCCCTCTCATTCTTGCCACACTTCCTCCTCAGCATTTCCATATGCAGGAGGTTCTTGTCCGGCTGCAGGCTTGCTAACACTCCTCTGTCGCTGCCCATTAAGCGTCTGGTCCTGCCGGGTGACATCCCAGAGCAAAATTTCTGCTTTTTGGCCTTGTTTCGGCGGCTTTTTGTTGTCATGAAGCTCAATGGTAATTGGCTTGCCATCAGCCTGTCAGAGTGGCGCAGCCGGGCCTCGTGGGTAAATGAATGTCAGTGTCAGTGTCCAGTGCTGAAAACAAACAACCTCATCCCTCTGCGAGCTCAGGGCGCGAGGCCGCCTGTCGGAACTCATCTGTCCTCGCCTTAATCCCCCTCCCGTACCCGCCTGCTCTGTGCAGGACCGGGACGAGCGAGATGGATCGAGAGGAAAATGAGCATTTGCATCTAAATGGAATGTTTTTCTTCCTTTCATTCCTCCCCCTCTATTTGTCTGGTAATGACTTGGTTATGTGCAGATTGAGGCATGAGAGGAAATCCTTCTAGCTTCAAGCGGCTTCAGTTTTGAGCAGAAATCCACTCTGTAATACATCTTACACCTGTCCTCTCTTTGTTCTCCGCCACTTTACACTGATGCTGTTGGACCCTCACACTCAATGTGTGTTGCTGTCACCCCCCATCCTCTCATGGGAGTGAGGCGGTGTGTGTGGAAAATCTGTCCTCCTGCCCTCCTTTTAGTCGACGGTCATGTAAAACACCATCACATTCACGGGATTATGTAACCTAAAGGCCCCTGAGAGCATCACAACGCTTGCACCATGACACTGTCTGCTCCCTTTTCCTCAGGAGAGAGAATGACACGTCTTGTTTGCCTCAGGTCACATTTAAACATACACACACACACACACA
>JBAJHX010000011.1:7603051-7616247 GCA_037176925.1 Amniataba percoides | reverse complement strand
CGCTCCATATGCAGTTTGTTGGGCCCCGGTGGGCAGCCTTTTAGCCTGTCTCACCCAAACTCTCTCACCCCCGACCTCCCCCCAGCATCACTGTCCAGGTCCCTTCTCCCATTAGGAGGCATAATGATGCTGAATTATTCACTCATGTTTGAATAATTCAAGGGGAAAATGCTCATTGACTGGGGAGGAAAATGTGCCAATCTGCTGTCTTGAGCATCAGTCTGGACTTTCTTAATGAGGGAGAGGACTGGAGTGTGTGTGTTTGTGTGTGTGTTCGCATTCGCACCTGAACAACATGCACATATTTGTTTGTACTTTTATTAACACTGTTGAAAGTTTCCTTAAAAAGTACTTTTGCGTTTTCAGGTTTAGTCTATAAACCTTTAATTTAATTTCCCCTGAACTAATCACAAGCAAACACTATTTTACTTAAAAGAACAGACTGTCATTTATCTTCACACAGACACACACACTAGGATTTTTCTAAACTACTTTTCTATCTTTTATGTCAACTTTAAAGCTGCTATACTCAGTATTTTTATATTAACTTTGTTGTCATGTGATAAATACCACTCTTATAGCATCTTTCAGCTTGTTGTTTTGATGTTATGGCTTTAATGATTCACTCTCACATTTCTCAAATACTGAAGCATTTAGTAGTTATAAAGAGATTTTTTTATTTTCCTCAAGAGCTGCTAGAGACCAAAACAGAGCTAAAAGGAGAGTCAATATTGGACTTGGATTCATTAATTGGCCTGAAATGTGACTTCAAATTAACACTAATGTTGGTACATGTAAGCCATAGCAACCCTAAATCAGTTCCCTTTTTGTGCTATTTACTATTTAAACCACAATCTACAGAATCTACCATTTACACGATTTAAAGATTTCCTCACTTTGTCACTTTTAAATTATTTTCAGATTAGTCAACAATCAAATGTGCTGTGAGAGTTCAGTTCAGTGTTCAGTTCAGGTTAGTCATCGCCGTCCTCTTCCTCCTCCGGGTCCTGACTCTCGTAGCTGTCCTCCGTGACGTAGCTGTCGTCGCTTTCCTGCTCGTCGGCAGACTCGTCGTCGTCCTCCGTGTTCACCCTCCCCGACAGGACGTCCTCTATCCAGTCCTCCAGCTCCTCGGCCGTGGGCAGGTCCTCGTCGTTGGACATGTCCAGCCACACGCTGTCCGCCTGAAAAAGAGCACCAAGAAAGTCCAGGTAAAGATTAAATAAACACTTTGATGGTGGTGAAGGTTTTCACATACACGATTACTTACATCTGTCACGTTGACCACACCAATCTGAGGTCTAAAGAGGTCCAACTTGAAGGTTTTTTCCCAGTATGTGGTCAGCTAGAGGGGTGAGACAAACCAGGTTCACTTCAGTCGTTGAGTTATTTTAACTTTGAAAGGAACCGAGTTGTTTTTTTATACTTTTGTTAGAAGTATTAAGGAGGTAATGAGACAGAACCAGAGGGAAGTCATCGGGGTCGATCCAGACGATGCTGAGCTCCGGGTTGTTGGTGTTGTCTCTCGCCACGTCTTTCAGGATCTCCAGGAACTCGTAGCCATCTGGGGACAACAGGAAGGAGGAACCTGAGCTCAGCTAAAGGAAACAAGTAGGTGAAATAAAAAAGCACAGACCTGGATCTTCCTCCTCAGCAAACGCAACAATGTGTATCCCATCCATGTCGTCCTCCTAGAAGTTTACAAGACTGTTTTACAATCCAGCAAATCAGGATGAAGGCATTTTTATAGTGATTTCTGACATATAATGTGTTATGTGACACCTCAAACCAGCTTTAAACAATCTTATGAAAATGCACATATGCAAAATGGTCTCAGGTGTCGACATCTGACTCACCCAGGTCTCAAACATATTCTCTGCCCGGAGCTTCCTCAGAGTCGCCCTGTGAAGATCACACTGTCACAAAATGCTCAACCAGACTTAAGGAAAGCTAAAAATGACCTTCAGAAGATGTCGATCTCATAACCTTCTGTGTTGGTGGACAAAGTCGACTATGTCCATCTCTGACAGAGGTCTGCCTGGCAGGATGGCCGGCTCCTCCATGAACGGTTCATAAAAATTCACCTCGTTCATCTTGAGGGAGAGATGTTTGGCCACCTAAAAACGCACAGCATGCCAGGATTTCATTATGATTAGCAGGAAGGGGGTGTAATTATGGGGGTTTTGTTTAACGAGTGGATGAAACGTGTTGAATAAACTGAAGGGTTTGATTGAAAATTTAATATTCTACTATTGTAATATCCTTCCATGTTTTCATAGTGTTGGTGTTGGTGTCATTACAAAGTAGTTTGACATGAGTGTAGTAAAAGGCCGGGTGTGTGTGAGATGGGTTTTATAGTAATATTATATTCTCCTTCGATTTGGACACTATTCATGCAGATTCACTTTTTATTTTCTACATCAAGACTCACAGATTTGTCAAATGTAGCAAAGAACTTGATGTAAGGTTGAAAACGCTCCGAGGCCTCCTGAAAAGCTTTGTAGTCTGAGGAAAAGGGAGACAGAGAGATGGATGAGGGACTCGAGAGAGAACGACAGAAAGCAAAAAAACAGAGAAAGTAAAAAACAGATTTAAGGGTGGAACTTCATTCATTCAAATTTACAGTGTGTGATCAGGGCGGCGAGACATTCAATTTCCCATCATGATTGTACTGTCTTTGCCCCGAGTAACAAAGTCTCCTTTAATGCAGTTTTATACGCTTGTAACGCGCTCCTGGCTCTGCTCCCAACAAGGTCACCACCAAGGACCAACCTATCTGTGCACAGAAATAGGCTCCATAATGAAACTTCATGCCACTGTCATATCGGACCAGATAGCATCTTCCCTGTCTCTTTTTTCTTTTCTTTTCTTTTTTTTTTTTTTTTGAGAGGAACTATAATTGCAGTTTGACCTATTAGACGGAGAACTAGAAGCTATTTAAAGGCTCTCGTGAGACTCGGTGCCACAGTCTGGAATCAGGTTTCCCTTCAGCAGCCGGTCAGGCTCCACGGTGATGATGCCCATTAGCCTCTGGATCCCATTAACATCTGGGGAGGCAGATTTGTGCAAATCGTAGCTTGGTGGATGAACTAACGTGAGTCTTCTCCCTTGAAGTATCCGATGAGGCGAATGTCTTCCTCCATCCTCTCGAAGGCTCGCAGCTCCATGGCGTTGTTGATCATCTCCACTGGATCCTCCAGCACCTAGGGGGCAGTATAGCAGCAGAGCTAAAGGTGATTAACAAACATTTTTGGTCATCCACGTTTCTTTCTGAGACAGAGGAGATGATTGGTTAAAGTTAACTACAACTCCCAAGATGCATTTTGAGTTTAATTTGCATAATGTTCTCCAGACAGAAGCCAAAGACTCCTCCAACTTTACAATCCTGGCTCCCAAAACAATTCATTTAAATGCATACAGATTATCTCTTTAATGAGAAATATCTGCATGGGAAAGTGACATGAGACATTTCGTCTATTAATGGCTGACAAGATTACACATCTAAAACACAGCAGAATCAGATTTTCCACTCACATCCAACAGAAACTCCACCAGTGTGTCTGCTGAGAGCTCCCCATCAAACTCAATGACTCGGTCGTCCTTGAAGACGTACAGGCTGCCGACCTCCTCGAGACCTAGTTATTAACAGTGTAAGAGAGCTCATTTATGTTGAGAAAAAAGACCCCTAGAACAATATTTCAGCACAAAGAAAGCATAAGAGAGGATTTATAATACTTAACCTTAATGAAAGTAAAATTTAGCATTACATATTCAGCATGCACAGTTTTATAATTAATACTAAGCTGCTGTGGGATGATGAAGCCACGAGTCATACCCAGTTTTTTGGCTACTTTGGCATCTTTTTGGGAGTCCACCATCCCAAATCCGATGTCTTTGTTCTCCAGGACCTGAGCTGTGAGCTGTGAGGTGTTCGCACAGAGAAAACGTCAGTCAGCATGAGGCGTCTTTTGTTTGGATGAAGACAGAAAAATCACTGCGCAGTTTGACTCTTCATCTGTAAAAAGTGAGTCATGTTAAGGCAGGATGTCCAAACGCTGCTGCTCACATCACCACATACTACTACAACTTACTGATTACTTATTGTTTATTCCTCTGTCTATATAGACATACATCACAGGTTGTGTTTACTATATTTATGTATCTTTCAAAAGCTGTCCGACAGACATAGCATATATATTTAATGTCTACATTACAGTTTATTCATTATACTACTACTCTACACCGAGTTTCCACAGCATTCAATTTATATTTCATTTAATGTTTATCATATTTAACTTTACTTAATATCCTTTATTTTGTACAGTTTTATATTTTATGTCATAAATTCTCTTTTTACTAGCAGGATTTTCTTAAAACACTTTATTTGAGAATTGAAAACTTGAAATCCTTGAAAAATGAAGTGAACATTGGTAAATTAAGCTATAAGGCAAAACGTTTGGGCACCACTGATGCAGCAAGATAATATTTCCAGGAAGTCAAGTCTTCTTATCCTTGGAAAAGACTAACATAAAGACTATATAAACCAGCCTGGGATCAAAGGGGTTCATACAAACAGCTTCTAGTCTGCACTCTGGATTTAGCTCGGCCATCCTACACTGTATTTGAGCTGGCACCCACAGCTGCGGCTGTCTTTGTCAATATATCTTTTCATTATCAAGGTGTGTGTGTGCCGAGAGCTCCATGTGGAGTTTTCTTGTTAGAGGGAGGTGTGAGTCGGGACTGCATGCCTTTCAGCGAGCAGTTCGTGAGGAAGGAAAATCAGATTTAGAGCTCTCACTGATGAGAAGAGACTTTGTGACTCCGTTTCCAACAGCGTGCGAAACATTTAGCAGGAATGCAAAACTGATGACTGAAAAGATACCACATACCACACACAAGATCTGAAAAACGTGGGTCCCATTTTGGCTCATAAATAAGGAGAGTACGTCCACTTATTTCTAGTTCACAGTCAGATAGTAAAGAGTTTTGGGAACAAGCTATAATTAACAGAATGGCCTAGAAACAATCCCTGGATACGTACAAACCACAGAGGAGCACACATAATGGGATTAAAAACACTGCATGCCAGTTTAAGAGGGTGTGCAGGTAAAACATCGACTATGCCTGTCAAAGTGTGACAGCCACGACTCCTACCTCACTTCTCTTTATGGCTAAGCAGACAGTCTACACATTAAGGAGACGGGGGATCGCTGACTGTACAGTGACTTGTTATGACAGGTTAGACTCAAATGAGCACAGCAGTGAGGCTGCAGGTCTAACCTGAGGGGATCTGGGCTGATCTTATTAAGACATTTTTATGTTATCAGTGACATCGGATACATCAGGGCCCTGTATATCACAGCAGATCCACCTCTTAACTCTGGCTTTCTTCTTTGATCACTAATGATGTCTTCTTGGCAGGATTCATGTGCTGTCTACCTGAAGGATGTGCAGGCATGTGGAAGAGTGTTGATGTTAAAACAATTTGTCGATTAATTAATGAGCTCAAGGGCAGAAAATGTATAGACAGTTTTAAAGTGTTGATATTTGCTAAATGAAAACATCAGCATGGTAATATGCTTAAAATGACAATGCTGATGTTTGGCAGGCAGCGTGATTACCACATTTCCACCACAGTTTAACACTGGCTTAATAAGACCCCGAAAACTATTTCTTTTTATATAGTCAGTTATTATTTTGAATATCTTTGGGTTTAAACTGTTAATCAAACCAAACAGGAGTTGAATATATCTGAAGAGTTGTAGATAATTTGTTGGTCAGGTAAAAGAGTTAGGATTAAAAGAAACATGGCTGAAATGGATTGTGGGAACTTGAGTTTCTCCTATAACTGCATTATAAGATAAGAAACAATAAGAAATATATCTCTTGATATTCGATTTTCACAACCTGGCAACCCAAAAGCAGTGATTTACCAACCATTAATAAAGGATGACCCTTTACAAAACATGGCCCATTATATAGTGAGATCAGATTCCTCTTCATCTCTGAAATAGAGGGATGACCAGTTTTAAGGGCACAGAGTATCAACACGAATCACCACGTCTTCAGCCACTCTTGGGGTTTTCTGTGTCTTTACTCCTCCCACCCCTGCAGACCCCTCTTTCTTACCTCCAGCACCAGCTCTGTCATCTGGAACCGTTTCTGCAGGCCCTTGTTGGCGGGCAGCGGTTCGTGGTAGAACAGGCACAGCAGGTCGTATCTCTTCAGAGCCTTCTTGTAGTTGCGCTCGTTCATGTCCAGCACCCTGTCCTTCCCGTCAAAATTAGGGAACTCGAGACCTTCCTCGGCGCTGCAAAGGGAGGCCAAGCCGAGGCACAGGCCGGATAGCAGAGGAAGCCAGATTTGCTGCATCGTGGCTCAGTTTGTGGGGAAGCTAGAGTGAAATTGCAGAGAAATCAAAGAATCTCTCAAGGCACAAAATGACTACAGATAAAGGACATTAGCTCAAGGATTTTGCCTCTCTGAATATTAAATGTTCTCACAAATATTTCATCACTCCTTTCTCGCCGCTTCCCTCTTTTTCTGTCCCTCTCCACCTGTCTTCTGTCTCCTCCTCTTGCCGTCACTCAGTCTTACCACCCGAGCATCCCAGGAGGGTCTCTTTCTCTCCCTCATCCATCCATTTGTACAACCAGCCATGTAACAGCCATTCATGCCCTTGAAATAGAGTCTGAAATTAGAACAGAGGAGCTGTGGGGATTGTCAGCCACTTAATCGGCAAGTGACATGATCCATATTCAGATTTCACCTGTATCTTGTCTGCATCTTTGTCATCTAATTGTGACACTCTGATTTTATTGCTGCATACTTGACACAAATTGTGGCTATTCTTGATGGCTTCTTTTCTGTTTTTCCCAGTATTTTAGTATTTTGGGGGGATTTTTCCCCCATATAACACCAGAGAATTTGTGATTCTGGACTGTACAAATAAAATACAAGGGAATCTTGTCTCTATGCATTTGGAAGTTAAATATCACGTTGTTATGTGGATGTAAAATTGATTGATTCATTTAGTCAGGGGAGATGTGAGTATGACAAAACTGAAAGAGCATCTAGACTTAATTTCCTCGTCTCTGAATGGAGGTGCCCCATTTTTAACAATAACTTGTACTTCTGACAGTATTATCTGTTGTCCATTGTATATTATACTTATTTATGTATTCTATTTTTGTTGTTTAGATATGTATATTGTATTATTATTTAGACCTATCTGTATTGTATTTAGGTTTATATTTTATTTTATTACTTTAGTTCATTATTCATTTTAGTTTATATCTTGGATTCCTTTTTGAGGGAAATTTGCGATAACATTAGGAACTTTACGGTAAATGAGTTTCGCTGCGCGCCTTACCGTAAAGTGTGGAATGAGGCGGAAGTCGCAGATCACAAATCGGCGCTTTGTTCCCTGATCAGACCAAACTAGCGGAGACCGAGAGAAATGGAGCGACTGTGGCTCTGCCGGTTTCTAATATTGCTTCAAGTTTATCACTTTTGTTCTGTTTCCGCCTCAGGTAATACATGACTTAAACTAATACCACCCATGAAAACATTTAAAAAAATTAGTGAGACTTTGAGGCGTTTTGTTTGGCTTTGAGGAAACTTTTTGTTAGCGTGGTTTGTGGAAACTGGGCTGCTAAAGCTAGTTAGCATTGACTGTGCAGACTGAAAGCTATTCAGTTTATTCTTCTTCACAGAGTACGTTTAATGCGGGGTTTGCAAAATGAAATCCGGGCATGTGTGAATAAAATGCATGTAATTTGAGCCACTGATTATTCTTGTGTTTGTGCAGCCTCATTGAAAAATCAGTGGCTCGTCCTGTGTGAACACTCCCACACTGTTTTCTTACTTTTCAGGGAAACAATGGAAGAAAATTAGAGACAAAATCTCAGATGTTGTCAAAGGACACACTCCGTGCAGCCCTGGGAACTGCAGCTGCCATCTGAGGTGGGTTTTTACTTCTCCCCCCACATCTGTGTCCAGCTAACAGGAGTTTGTTGCTGCTGCAGTGAACTTTGAAGACTTATGTGAAAGTGAAGAAGTGTTGGTTCTCTAAACAGTGTCCATCAGTCCAGCTTATGCTAAGCAGGCTTGCTCATGAGTGAGGTAACTTGTAAAAATGCAATCCCATCAGAGGGTCATTTCATGAGGAAAAAACAAAAAAGAAAAAGAAATGTGTATCGTGAATAAATCAGAATTTTGTGACTACACCTAAAACAGTATTGTGAGTAATTGTGATTAGTCTTTGTACTTTATGACATAAAAATGGTAAAACCATCTTCAAAAACTGTGCAGATATGAAAGAAGTTGAACTACCAGCAACCTACGGCAAAATGTAGTTAAACTGCTGGTTTAATCCACCATTTTGAAGATGTTTGTCTAAACACACTGATGAGACAAATGGCTTTTGCTTTGTTCCTACTGTGCAGGTTTAAATATTTTGTGTGCTTGAACATTTTTCTCTTCATTTCTGACTCAGTGTCCTACAACATGACTTGCGGCCCTTTAAAGGGGGCATTTCTGAGGAAATCATGGCTGCGACTCTTCAAAGAGGGGTGGGCACCCACTACCAGATCATTGGGCACAAGTTGTACAGAGATCACAACTGCATGTTTCCTGCCAGGTAAGAAGAAAAGTTTTTATCCAAGTTTAGATTGAACACTTTTCATCCGGATCAGTCAAAACAGACTAAAAGTGTTTCTTGTGTTTAGGTGCAGTGGGGTGGAGCATTTCATCCTGGGGGTGATTGACAGGTTACCAGACTTGGAGATGGTGGTAAATGTGAGGGATTACCCTCAAATCCCCAACTGGGTGCAGCCAACTTTACCTGTCTTCTCTTTCAGTAAGGTCAGACTCCATATGTCAGTTTTATGTATGCACAAAAACACTTACAGATGCTTATCAAATGCAAAAACTGTTTTTGACATCTTTTGATTTGAGCAGACGGCAGATTACCAGGACATCATGTACCCTGCATGGACGTTTTGGGAAGGTGGACCCGCTGTGTGGCCGATATACCCCACAGGACTGGGAAGATGGGATCTGATGAGGGATGATCTTCAAAAGTAAGGTTTAGAATTATTTATCAAACAAATAAAGTAAATATGATTAGCTTTACCTGGTTATACCCTTACCAATTTGATGTTTTATCACTGTACTTTTAGTTTTTTGTTTTTTATTTTTTGCTTTTAAATGTCATAAATCATCAATGACCATTTACCAAATAAAGATTTTAGTTTATGGGATGTATCATTTCATTGTGCCTTATCCATATAATTTGTTGTGGTAGGTCTGCAGCTCTGTGGCCGTGGAAGAAGAAAGAGTCCAAAGGATTCTTCAGAGGTTCCAGGTCAGTCCCTTGGATGTATTAGGTTGCATAAACTAAATTATCCTCTTTAGTGTGGAAAAAACACACAAAAAATATCTCTTTTCTGTTTGTTTGACAGAACGAGTTCAGAGCGCGACCCTCTGATTCTTCTGTCCAGAGACGATCCAGAGCTGGTGGACGCGGAGTACACAAAAAACCAGGCCTGGAAGTCTGAGAGGGTCAGTCATACAGAAACCACACCACACAGGGTTAGAAAAAAACATAACAGATCAACATTGGATAACAATCTTTTCCTTTTATACTGACTTCAAAAGGACACACTTGGGAGACCTCCAGCCAAAGAGATCCCACTGGTTGATCACTGTAAATACAAGTAAGCTGGATTTCGACTTTTAAAATGACCACTTGTGAACTGAATGTCTGTTTGCTTGTTTCCAGCAGTTTTCATCATATCACATTTTTCATTAGTTCTTCAAGTCCCTCTGAGCTTTCACGATGTTCTTGCAGATATTTGTTCAATTTCCGTGGCGTGGCCGCCAGCTTCCGCTTCAAACATCTCTTCCTCTGTGGTTCTCTGGTGTTTCATGTGGGAGATGAGTGGCAGGAGTTTTTCTACCCTCAGCTGAAGCCCTGGGTCCACTACATCCCTGTCAAGCAGGATCTGTCTGATGTCAGGTACCACAGCTGTTCTTCTTTTCCTCTTCATTTGGGATGAGTCTCACTGATTTAATTTGAAATAGCTCTTAACGCATCCATTTGGTTGTGTTCTCAACAATGTGATGAGAGAGCTGTTTGTGTTACAAATCCTTTAAAATGATCCACCCTTTATGTTTGAGACTTCAAATATTTTTGCAGTTTGTATAATGTGTCCCACATTATAAAATATACCTTCATGTATTTACAATAATATCTTACTTTCTTATGAATGTATGTTAGCACTAAACAAATACACATGTGAGGGTGTTAATAGCAGAAACTTGAGAATGTTAAAATCCACACAGCTGTCCTTTTTGAAGTGCAGGTCAGTACTAATGGATTGGATATGTATTGAGTGCATGTTTGATTCAAGTGTGACAGTGTTTTCAGGGTGTAAAATCTAATATACTTCGGTCTGAATCTTCTTTGTGTGTGTGCTGAATCTACATATATCTTTACACCTTCTGTCTCCTCAGGGAACTGCTGCAGTTTGTCAAAGAGAACGATGCCATTGCACAGGAGATCGCCACAAGGTAACTAATCATATTTTATGATTTGAATTTGAATAGAAATTAACCGTAGCTGCCATGAATTTGAAAGTGAGAGTCCTGAAGTTATGCACTCTTTATTTCTTTTTCTCTAACTTTCTCTCCCTTCTCTGCAGGGGTAAGGAATTCATCCTCAACCACCTACGGATGGAAGATATTTCCTGCTACTGGGAGAGACTCCTCACCGAGTTTGGCCGTCTTCTCACCTACAAGCCCAAAAGGAATAACAACTACAACCAGATTGTCCACAGACCCAGCAAGACGGAGCTATAAGAGGTAGACTCCACAGGACCAGGGCAGCTGTAGTGGAGGGAAACGCTAGATAATGAATGTAATCACTGCACCACGTTCCTCACAAGCAACGTTACATGTCTGTGTTAGTCTTATTTTTTTGTTACCTAATCTAAAGTCTAAAACTTTGTCCAGATACTGTTCACATGTATTTTTATTGAGTCTAATGTGCTACACAATTGGAGCACACATAGCTAAGTATTACACCATCAAAAGTGTAGTTAAGTACGTTGGCTGTCGATGCTGACATACCTCCAGCTGCCACAAGGGGGCTTCATCTTACTTCAGAGGCATTGATCACTTCAGGCAGAAGATTCACTAAAATGAATTCTCTTCATGGCTGCTGTCTGAGGTCACCAGCAACATCCTTGTGAAATTTCATGATTCATAAAAGGATCCCTGCACAGATTTGACACATACACTTTAGTCCATAATCAGGGTTATTGGACTTATTGGGGGGTAAAGATGACAGAGTGTGTAGTCTAATATCAACTAGTTATTTTTTCCTGTGGCACACTAAATTGTTGGAGTAACCCTTAAACATGCAGTGTAAAGACCTCACATCATTCATTGCATCTGGAAGGGACTGTAGACAGATTCTCCTGAAAAAAGCTGCTGAAAACTTTTACATATCTGTTTTGGATTTGCATTTGAAGTTCAACTTCTGTTGTGACTCAAAAGGACTGAGTGGAAGGAGTTTGGTACCTTGCACAAGAAAAATCAGAATTGAACCCCTGACCTTTTGACCTTTTTTCTGCAGACCACTCACCATAATCTCATAAAACTATTGCACCTCAGTAATTTTAAATACTTGAATGATAGCAGATACTTTTGACAGCTGCTCAAACATGAATGATGCACCAACAGTGATACTAGTCACAGATGCCACACTTTTCCATATTTGATGAAGTCAAATGTTTTAGGAGGATTTCATGGAAACAAAAAACCCCACAGGGAATTCTTATGTGAAATTTCTTTAGTAGTAGGTAAATATGTGAATTATTCTTCCCAATAAGCCTGCTGTATTTGTCCAAATCAACCAAACTCATTAATGTCAGTAAAAGTAATGGCCATCAGTGCATCCTTAAAATGAATGTTATAGGCAGGTAGAAGTCTTATATTGAAGTAATTTTGCCTTTGTGAACAGTGAAATCAAACAGCTTTGTGACACTTCCCTCTGCTGGACAACTGAAGAAACTCCAGCAGACCTTCGTCATCAACACAGCAGAACCACGTACTCGTGCTACATCTATGTAAATGTACTTGAAAGCACAAAAGTATTATTCACAGTCTTCATTTCATTCCACAAGTGCCAACAGTAAGCAATAATAACTTCAGAATAACTTCTACTTTGATGCGTGGAGTTTCCAAGAAACACTCATGTTAGTCGTTTTGACCTTTTGGGAAAGAGTCTGTGTTGGTGTTAAGAGATGTTAGATGACGCACAGTCGTTACAGATGATGCTGAATATGTTGTAGTATTCACATTGTGCCATGAAAGAGGACGTAAAGACGGTTTGTTAGATTGTCGATTAGACCAAAAAGCTGTGATCGTGTGCCTGGTCAAAGTGCGACATTTAGGTTGTTGTCACGACTTGTGCAGCTTTTGTGTTTTTATGCCAATAAACTGTTTGGTTCTTAAAAAGTCTCCGGGCTGAGTTGTATGTATTTCATGACCTTGTTTTTGGTGTAAACATCTGTGGTAAATATTAGTTCCAGTGGTAGGGACTAGCTGCTGTTAGGACATGAAAAGGAGCAGTACTCAAATGAACTGAAAATGTTAAGAGCTTAATTTCCTCATGTTAAAACTAGTGGATTTTTCAAATACCTCACAGTGGTGTCTCCTTTCTTCTCGTCTTCTGGCCTGTGATATCCAGTCTTGTCCCTCAGGGCATAGGATGCCTATGTTTGTCTACCAGAGAGCCATAACGCAACTCTGTCTTTAAAGATGACTTATGTACAGATGACAGCTGCTCAGATAAGATGAAATTAGCCTTGAGGTCAGGCAGCAGAATCACCATGACGCTCAGACGACACGGCAGATTTGTACTTTATTATCATGTGCAAAAGAATTGCATGGAGCAGTAGCTGGTAATGAAATTCTTGAGTCACCGGCGTCTGAAAACAATGCTCAAAAATGCCTGTGAAGATTCTCAAACATCCAGCTTGTGGCATTTCCTAAGTGTCTGAAGAAAGTCTGCCAAACCTGCCTGAACTTCTTGAAGATGTTTCACCTCACATCTGTGAGGCCTCTCACAGAAACTCAACAATAGATGAAATAAAGTAATAAAATAAAACATATACTTAAAATATGAA
>JBAJHX010000011.1:7587409-7602951 GCA_037176925.1 Amniataba percoides | reverse complement strand
ACATTCACCCACATGTGGTCATAAAGAAGAAAACATCTGGAGTACCAGCAGCATCTTTCACAAGCGCGGCTGCAGTTCAGTCCTCCACCGCGCGGCGGCGCTGTGGGCGGCGCGGCAGAGGTGAAAGGTCACAGCCCATGCAGCAAGAAAGTCAAATGGAGAGCAGAAGGACAATAATTAAAAATACCGAATATGTATGATAACGGATATAAACGTGTATTAAGCAGGGTTTAAACAGTTTATTAGAAAACTCTTCAATGGTGAGAAATTCTTCGCTGCTTGCCGGTAAGTTACTTTTTACTGAGGCTAAGCTAACAGCTTCCGTTATCGGACAGATGTGATTATTTATGATTTTCTTGGAGGTGTTTGACCATTAAAACAAGCGGGTAGACGACTCAAATTCAGACCTGAGTTCTGTATGTTGTGGGCAGTTATAATATGGAGTATTAACTTATTAATGTGAGAGGGAAGTGAGCCGCAGAGCCTCGCTAACAGCAGTGTGTCAGTGCGAGTGACCTGAGCAGGTGATTCTCATCAGGCTTATTGATGAAACTGCAGGTGAGACACATAAACCGAGCTGCAGGTGACTTAATTAATATGTTAATATTCATATTTCACATTTTTAGTCATTTCTAGATTTATTTTATGCACTGACACACACAAATGACCCTTTTTAAATGGTAGAAATGACTTGAAAGCATGAATCATTTAATCCGATCAGGAAGGTTTGTTTATGTTCCCTGTTATTTTACACGTATAACATATTATGTTTATTTTTAAATGTGATTCATATTGAGAATGTAAAGTCGATAAATCAATAATTGACAGGTAATTGAGCAGGTCTTATTGTGATAATCAAGTGTTTTGTAATTTTGGCCTCCTTTTTCTATTTCGTTTGAATTTCAAAAAACACGATGATGTGCTGTTTAAGCTAAATATTTTATTGTTCTGTTGCTTTAAAAGATTTATTTTGGTTCCACTAACAAGAGATTTATCTTTCCAACAACATGTGAGCTTGAGATACACAGATACATACTAAAAATAACCTACTTATAAAGCTAAAGAAAGAAGTTAGAGAGCAATTAACAGTCTAAAGTAAATTACAGGTCATGTTCATTATATTAGGCTGTGGTTTTCACAACTTCAGAGTTTGTGCAGTATTTTAGTGATCAGGTGGGATATTAACTGATATGAAGACTGGAAGGTTTCTGCCTTGTAAATTTTTATTGTGGCTAGATGAAAATTTGCTAGTAAAGTCATAAGAAATTAAACATGTATTGTAACAGGTATTCATCAACAAAATATATTTAAAAGAGAATAAATCCCTTGTAGAGATTACCAGTCTTACAATCGTTACGTGATATTTCCTGAGTAGAGACTAAGTGACATTTTGTATTTATTTCTGACTCTGGACCAGCCAGAACACCCTGCTCAGAGGACCCGAAGGTCCCAGCAGTGCAGCGACAGCTAAGTGACGCAGTTTGAATTCAAGAAAGAAATCCTCTCCCAGAAAGTCTGCTTGTGTGCCCACTGTGTTTTGATCAGACTGCACCATTTAACAGCTGCTGAGCTGTAGCCTGTGTAGCTCTGCCAGGATTTCATTTGCCTTAAGGCTATTTATTTTGAGGATGAAGCTAAGGTCGAGGCAGCGAGTGCAACATCCCAACCCATTGCCATGTGTTTCTGCCTCTCTGCTGCAGCCTGATGCCAGCTGAAGCGTGATGCATCCAGAGCCGCCCAGAACGGCCTTCGCCCTGCAGAGACGACAGGCAGATTCAGCCCCTCAGGGCACGCTGAGCACCGGCCTACTGCAGGGCCTCATCCAGAGCGCCAGACCTCCTTCCTTCTGCTTCTTACTCCCCAGGGTCCACGCAGCTGATGTGGCTGCTGCCCAGCCTGCACAGATGCCCTCCTCTTCCTCCTCCTCCATCTCCTCCTCCACCAGTCCAGCTCCTGCACCCATCCCCTCTCTCAGCACCCTGCCAAAAAACGTGGGCACGCCAGAATTCCCAGACACAGGATGGGGCCGTATCAAGGACCTCTTTGACAGAGAGTTTGTATTTCTATTACTTCTTAACTCTCACTCACTTTTTTGGACTGAGAATAATATGTTTTCAATATCTGTGTACACTTTGGTAAATAAACCGCATGAGAGAAAAGTGCATGTATAAAAGTGCAACGTCCCATGATTGAATACATTGAGCATGACTTATTAGGAATCTGTTGAATATAACCCCTGTGCTATAAGCAGGCTTTTCAAGGTCATGTGGTCAAGTAGGATTATTAGCAAATAATAATACTGTAATTATTAGCAAAGTAACACTTCATTTATTTTTTTGTGTGTAGACAAAACCAACCAATTAAGAGCTGCATAAAGTTCAGAATTAACACCAGCCAACAATCAATGGTTTGCAAATTCAAACAAATGCTGATTAGTTTGCCTGTTTCTGTGTTAACTACTTTAATATTAACTCTTAATTAATTGCATCTGAAGTTGAGGAATAAGTGAGTTGGTTCCCAAAATCAAGTATTGCTCTTGTCTCCCTGTAGTGCGTCACAGCTGTACCCAGAGGAGCTGTCAAGTGTGATCAAGAGCGGTATAGTTGCCGGACTAGCAGGCACGATCTATGGAGGCCTCCCAGCAGCTCGCCATGCCAGACAGATATACATACGAGCCAGCCAGGCAGAAATCTATACTAGCCTTGTGGACGCAGTGGTAAGTGGGAGTGGACTGTATATGAATGTGCACGCACCATTAACCTTTTTGTTGAACAACTGAATACTGGCATACCAAGCTTTAACGGTTTATTGTCACGATATAGGAAGAGTAATGCAAACCTTTTCTCAGTGGGTTAACAATCAAAAGTTAAACTTCTTCAGTTGCATGCTGATCAGTTAATATTGTGTTTGTATGATACACAGAAAATTATCATAATGACCTGTCAGTTGTGACACTAAACCTCACTGATTATTGGCCTATAGAAATAGACTTCACCAGGGGGAAAACTTAAATGTCGAACGGTAAACTGTAATGTTATGGCTTCATGGTGATAATGCAGTAGTAACCTAATGGTTGTGTGCTTTTCTGTTCTGAATCAGCGTTCGGCACATAATGCAGCAATCCGGGGTTTTGTGAGATACGGATGGAGATGGAGCTGGAGGGTAGCTGCTTTTGTCACTTTGTTCAAGTAAGCAAACAAATCAATTATTCCAGACCATTTCACCAGGTAAAGCGTTATGTTTGGGACAATGAGCGTGAGGCAGTGTTCTTGTATGTAAGAAAACTTGAACGAAAGAAACTTTCAACGTGAACCATTTGAGTAAGATTCAGGTTTTTTCCTCTAGAGCAAGCTAATATAAAGTGAAATCTGACTGTTCACTGCTTGTTAGGACTGAAAAATTACAACTGATAACAGGATCTGACTGAAATGAAATGTTATTAAAAATTTCTCTGTGCTCAGTGTGGCTTTGTATTTTAGCCCCAACAGTCACGAATCATCGACGACAGCTGAGCAGAAAAATATGCAAATTATTATGCATTTATTATTTGTTGATTATTTATTCCCCACCTTTCTGACTCTTTCCCTCTCTTTAGTTCTATCAGCACAGGACTGTCTGTGTATCGAGACAAGTACACCATCGGCCATTATGCTGCAGCTGGAGGTGAGTCACATGGGCCTCGGTTTGCCAATTGATTGATTAGCTATATATTGACAGATTAGAATGAACTGGCAGCTATTTTGATAATTGACTAATCAAGTTAATTTTCTAGCACAAATTCCAGGTTCACCAATGTATATTTGCCACTTGGCCTTGCATGTTAATAAACTGAATGTATCTGTGGTTGTCATGTATTGTGAAGAGCATTTTTCACTCCTTTCTAATCTTTTATGGCTGTAACAGTAAACTTAGAAAATAATGTGTAAAATAACCAACGTCAAAGATCATAACAAAATTCTAATATGGCGCTTCCTTTTTGAATGAGTCCACTGTGGATCATTAAGTCCGCACTGTTGTCTCCTCTAAAGCAGACCGACACCATTTTTTTTAGTATTTCGGTCACAGACCATGAACTGAAGCTTCCTCTGTTCACATCTAACAGTCTCTTCTTCAGTTTCTATCATGTCCTTCAGGCTTTCATGGTTTAAGTATAGAAATTCCCATGCTCAGAAAATCTGATTTTATATTGCAGAAATTGTTGTCAACTGTTTCTCGGTTCATAATTAATTGAACAATTTCTGGTAGTGGTGACTACAATAATGAAACTTCTGTAATCCTTGTTTAACCTGATGACAGATAGTTGCAACACATACAGTAGACATGCCAGCACATTGAGTTATGAATGATAATCATAAGTGTGTGTGTGTGTGTGTGTGTGTGTGTGTGTGTGAGCAGCTGTGACAGGAGGCCTTTTTAGACTGAACCTGGGTCTCAGAGGGCTGGTGGCAGGCACGCTTATCGGAGCAGCGTTTGGGTAAGGTTTCCTTCTGCCTCCACAGGTGTCCACTTACCTCCCATCAATCACCCCTACAGTCCAACTCATAAACTGTTTACAGTAACTAAATATGGTTTCTGCCCTGGAGCCTCTCAGTCCTCGTTACAGAGCCGAGTAACATCTTCAGAAGCTGCTTTGTGTTTACTTTTTAACCGACTCGCCTATTTGCTCATGCCTGTGTGCGTGTCCGTGTTATGTCCGTGCGCTTGAGAGCAGTGAGCACTCTGGCAGCCAGCTGCGCTCCTCCCAGCAACCCTCTGTCGCCCAGCTGAACCCCTAAACCCCCCTCAACCTCCTCCTCTGACTCAGTTTATGGTGCCAGAGGGACTCATGTGCACTGCAGTGGGCCATGTTCTGGGTACAAGAGCAAGGAGGCAAGCCAAGGCAGCAGCTGCCCCCTCCATTTATACCATCTCTGTTATTCCAGCCTCTCATCTCCATCTACCATGGTCTGATCTGGACTTATGCTCCACTCGTCTCTCCCCTTTCTTCCCCCTCTGTCCCACTTTTTCTATCGTTTCTCTGGCCCCTTTCAGCTGAGCGCACAGGGCCAGGAGCAGATTTGAGTTTGATTGTATAATCGAGATTGAGTGCGAGGTGTTTGATGGTGTAACAGACCGGAGGGGCCAGTCTGGATTGTCCCTGTGATCATCAGCTCCGCGTTGGCTCAACTCAAGTCAGTTCTCCTGTTGGCTCCACGCTAGCATTGCTGCCCCCTCCTCCTCCTCCTCCTCCTCCTCTTACTGTCTGCCTGGGGGACCGGCCACCTGGAGCATTTGATGTGTGCAAACAGCCCCGGCTACGCCAGGTGCAGCCGGGGCCGAATGGGGTGAAATGAAAGCAGGCAGTTAGTCCGAAAGCACATTACGCTCCAGATCTCATCCCAGAATCGTCCCCTCGTCCCGGCACACGGTGGAGGTGCGACTGGAAGGGCTGGGCTTGGAGGAGCAGGGGTGGAGAGACAGCTGAGAGGGAATTGGAAGCTAAATTGTTTTGTAAAATATATGTTACATACAGCGCTTGTTTATGCAATAAGGAGCTCCTCTGACAGAACTTGCATGTGACAGCTAGATATGTTGCAAAACAGATTATACAATAACAGGAAGCGTTTTAGCCTCTGTTACATATCTAGCTTCCTGTGTGTGTCTGTCTGTCCTGTAGCATTTCAACACTTTTATGTTAATAAACATAATTTGTAGCGTTTTTTTAATGTTGTGCAGGAAGTAATAACTGTTCTCCGGCCACTGAAGTTAAAGGCGTATTTTCAGTTTTGTGTTCTAATGTTGAGTTCGTATGCCTGAACTCGCGTGTTCGTTTGATGAAGAATTCCAGGAGTCAATATTCCAATTACGTTACCCAAAAATGTATTACAAAATAGACGATTGATGATTCTGTTGAGTGAGAGAAGAGAGACAGAGAGAAACCCACAGCACATGCTCCAAGGCTTCTTTGATATGTATTTCACGTCACCTTTCATACAGTATCAATGGCTGCCCAAATGGTCCACATTGGTTCAAGTTCATTGGCCTGTGGGAACATCCTGTTTTGGGATTCACCCAGACTCTCCTTTCACCTCTCTCTCACCTCTACAACCTTTGATCTGTAGAGGGCACTTTTAGTTTTATTAATACAACCCAACAGTTCTAATACAAATATCCACTCGGAAATCAATTTGAGACATAAACATGTTTAGGAGCTTTATAATATGAATTAATCTGTGCAGGATTCCCGCTGGTGCTATGGTCATGAGCATGCAGTTGCTGACAGGAGAAGATTTCAGAGAGAAGAGGAAGAGGGAGCGCAGGGAGCTTTATGAGCACAAACTCGCAGAATGGTGAGTTAATTTGGAAGGTGTTTAAAATTATATTTCACTAAGCTGTTAAAAAAAGTTAAGTTTACAGTTAAGTTTATTATTTTGAAATGTGTTTTTGTTCACCGGTCACTCTGCCTCTTTTGCCTCGTAAGGACGGCCCGTCTGCAGCTGATTGATGAGCTTATAGGAGATCTGAGTGTCAGCTCTCAGGCGGAGGAAACCAATAAGGACGCCCAGCGGATCCAGGAGCTGCTCACTTTACCTCGAAATGAAGATGTGACTCAGGATTCAAGCAGCCAGTGAATGTGGCTGCCACACTGCCTGTTCTCTGTCAGACACTGAAGGTGGGACTTCACACAACTGAGGATAAATGGGTCACTTTACCTGGACTCCACACACCTTTCTCTTTCTCTGAATGGAAACTACTTGATGTCAGAATTAAAACCTGGTTGTACTAGGCAGCTGTTGTACAGCTATACTTGGTGTGTGACATGTTTATGAAGATCACTCTGCACTTTGGGGCAGACTTGGTTTTCGAGTACAGTAGTCAGGTTGTCATGGTTAATATTAAGGAGCGGAAGTTTAGATTTGCAAATGTGTGGAGGACGTTACTGAGAGAGAAAGATAGTGGATAAACCCTTTTTTGTTGGAAAACAACATTTAACTCAAGCAAAGTCACCTTTCGAAGAACACAAAGTATTCAACTCTTTATTTTTAATTGGATTTTCCCACAAAGTTTTGTTCTTCTGATCAAGCTGAACTGCCAATTGGAAATGTGCTAGAAAGAAAGAAAGAAAATAAAGGTTAAAAGTATCATTTCTTACAGGTGTCATTTCATATTCCTCTCACAAACTCCATATGTGTGATCTGGACTATAAAGCTTTAATTGGATTTTATGGGGGTATCGAGTGATTCCAAGTGAAAACTGTAAAGAACTCAACCTAATAAAACATCCTCAACTGATCAAAGACACTGTCTCCTCTTGAATAACCTCCAGACATTTCTTCTAACGTTTAAAATCATCTGTCCTTAGCTTAGTGCGCATGTCTCTGGCTCCATTTGAATAAACAAAAGTTAAATAAAATGCTTTTTATGTTTAGCTTAACTCCCCCCCACTTCAACTCTATTAGAAAGAGCCTTCATGCTTCCTCCCATGTCTGTGTTATGTGTAGTGTCCTTATGTGTCTTTGCCTCTTGGGCTTTTCAACAACTAGATCAAACATAGCCTCGGCCCCTGGTGTAAACAAGATGTGACACAGCAACAGCTGGGACCCAGAGTGCTGCAGTGACTGCTGACATGCAGACGGACAGCCGATAGAAATACACTGAAGAGCGCTCGCACTGAAGAACACGGCTTGATTGGTGGTGATAACTTCAGGTAAACTTAGGACATTTGTAATTGCTTTAAATTAGTTTGCTTCGTGTTTTGGAAGTGAAGATTGGAGCAATCTGAGGTGAAGCTGGAAGATGACTGTTGGTTTTTGGCTCTGTTCCAACATTGCTGAGTTATGAAAGTGCTTTTTTAATTTTTTTTGCCAGTAAAACACTTGAGGACAATATGAGGAGAACATTTTCCACATTTAGTGGTCCTATCATGCTGCAGCTCTTCATAATCCCACAGTGGAGCTTAAGGGCGTCTACTGTTTTAGGTGGAATTACTTTAAAACAATATTGTGTAATGCATACGTTGGGGAAAGAAAAACAACCTTTGCACGAGAACCTTTGCCATCCCGTCCTACAATGAAGACACAGGCAAGACAACATGATTAACATTTATAAATGAGCTCTCAGTTCCATCTATTGGTGGTGTTTTTGAACTGCAAATGTAGCCTGAAGAAAACTAATTAAGGCCAATATCTTGTGAAAACACCCTCATAATAATTTCAAACTTCAAAGTTAGTAAGAATGAAATATGAAATGAAATGTCAGCGTGAATCAACAAATATTAACTGGATTTATGCAAAAATATTCACACAAACTAAATGCGTCTTCAAAATAATTATATCGTTGTGTTCTGCTCAGGCCACATGTAACCCTTTTTTTTCTTCTCTAGTTAGTGGTTTCATAATTAAAAAAACAACAAAAACTTTAAACTCTTGGCTTCAGCAGAGGATCTCAGGTGGTTCCACTTCCCAGGTGAGGATTCAAAGTCCACCACACAACTTTAAAGCAGCTCCACATGAAGTCCCTGTGGTCTGACCAACACGTCTGCTCAGTATTTGTTTTTCATCTGCAGACTAAACCTTCCTCTCCATTCCTGAGAGGAACAGGGGGGACACATTTCTCAGATCATCTTTCTCAGGGTGTTCAGACTCCCTCTCAGTAGTTGAGATTTACAGATTTACTGAGATCTGGTTCAGACGTCTCCCGATACTGACCTTTGCGTGGCCACAGTCCACGTGCCTCTCTCATGGGCCGGGCATGTCACACGTGATGGTCTCCTTTGAGGAAAGGCTCGTGGAAAAACATGTAACGCTCGTGCTGCCTTCGCGGGCGGCTCGTAAACATCACGATGCGGAGCGGTGTTGTTTGTTTACACGCGGTGCAACAAGCATGTCTACACTGAATGTATGAGGAAAATCATTAATCATACCAAATAATAAAGGTAATATAACTAAATAGTATGTATAATAATATGTATTTTTTCTTATAATACTATTATAAGACATTTCTGCTTATACTAAGATTTCCTTTACTGTATTAGTATCGTGCATAGTAAATAATGTGGCTGCCTTAAAACACGTTGCAATGCGATTATATTTCAATAAAATTAACTATAAATCAAATACAATTAATTGAATGAAGTAAAATCCCGCTGTCCGTAACCTAATGTAGATATAAATGCAGCATATTCGAGTTGAGCTAATGAAAGAGTTCGTGTCCAAACGCTTTCACTTTCATTTGTCTCTTCATAGATGTTTGTTTACTCTGCGCAGGGCGCTTTTTGCCGTATCCAGTGGCCCCAGAGAGTCCCAGCTTTCCGGGATGTCTGCCAACTGCGCATGTACTGAATGAAACCCCCCCCTTCAACTGTGGAGCTGAGTGCGTCTTCACGGAGGAGGCGGCCCAGTGCGTGCGGCTGAACTGATGCCAAAGTCATCGTGACCATGACAGGGACGGAGCGAGAGGGGAAGCCCAATCCGCTGCAGACCTCCAACTTCGTTTCAAGGCTTTTCCTGTGGTGAGTTTATTGTCGTTACGACGTTGCTGTCTCCGTCTCAATGAGCCAATTACGCGCTGGAACATGGTGATCCACGGAGCGCCACGCTGCGCCCCACAGACCATGAAATCGGTGTGAGGGCTGCACATCAGCATTTCTGGAGACAGGTTAATCCCTCTGTTGTGGCTTAAAATTAGTTTCACCCTCTTGTACTTTGTTCACTTTTAATGGGAAAGTAATCTCCTCATGCAGCAGCAGGTGTGTAAAGAAAAGACTGTCCAGAGATGGTGCACAAGTTATGTTATATTCTTATATTCATGTTTTGTTGATAAAGCAAAGCTCCTGCTGTGTCCTGTTGAGTTGGCATCTTCAAGTAGGGAAGTTTGGGTTTGAGTTGAAGGGGACTGAGCAGAGTGTTGCCAGCGCAACAGGTACCATGTTGCAGAAGAGTATTCGGGGTTGAATGAAATCTTCATTTGTAACAGCTAATGTTTCCATGAGAAGTTGCAGATGAGGCATTTATTTTTATGGGCAGCAGCAGCAGATGACCCTTGATAATATATTTTAGTTATCTTATCTCAAGACAGTGTGTGCTTGAGCTTTTTTCTCCGTTTTACACCATGTGGCTTGGCTGGTGATTTCGTTATGGGGGGCTGTGTGTCGCTCAGACACACACACACACACTCACACTCAGGTAAGACTCCAGTTATCCAGCTTGTCCTGTTCAGCCGTGTGAGTGTAGGAGTTGCACATTTTTTTGATGACTTGGATGCTACAGCAAGATCACAAAGTCCTAAGCTTCACTCTCTCAACAGTCAACCCCCTCAGCAATGATGTGGGACTCTAACTTGGTTTCCTTTAGCGTCATCATGTACATTAAAAAAAGCATTATTCCCTGCTCTAGTGAAAGATTAAAGAAATACTTTAAACATTAAACGAGCACATTCAGGTGAAGCAGCTAAAAACAAGACTTCTAGACAAAATATTTACCTGAACACATTGTGTGTTTCTGTTATGTCTGTCAGAGTCTAATGCAATAGATTTTTTAAAATTTGCACCATCATTTTGAATCCAGCACACCCGTGCTTGCAGTCTTCTTCTCCCCTTTGCAAATCAGAGGAACAGCATGAAAGCAGGAATGTGCATTGCATCACTGTTTGTGTACGTCCAACCTGCTCATTAAATTCTCATTTTGAGCACCACTCGGGGATCACAAACCGTGTCGTGCATCCCCCCTTCCCAATTTTTGTTTGCGCCACCTACAGGACAATATCAAACTGACCAGAGAAAGGTGGCTGCATATTTTTAGTCCAGCCAAGCAGGAGCATGATTGATGGAACAAATGAACTGTGCGGTGACAAGTCTGGTGATTGAAGAAAAGCAGCTAAGCCCTCCAGACGGAGACACGCTAAAGTGTCAAACATACCTAACATTTTTAGTTCAGTCCCTTGTTACCACTTGATTTGAATGCTGCTGATGATCATATCTTGACAAAGACAGTAACAACTTCAATTTGTCGCACTCTGCCCCGATTAGATAACAGTGCTGTTGAGCAGCAGCAAACAGCGACACCCAGAACTGCCAAGTCTTTATTAGGTAAAAAAGTCAGATTTACATACAGAGCACATATAAAGGTATGTTTAAAGAGGAGACCAATGCTTTTCAGGAGAGAAATGTTGTAATTCCATTGTATTTCCGTTGTCAAAATAATGTTAGCAACATGTACTGAAATACAACCTGTTTAACCACCTGCACTGGTCCTTTGTCAACCACATACAAGTTTAAGGCTGCCTTGCCCTGTTGTTGGTGTGAAAGCCAAGCTGTTGGTAGACAACTGTTCTGAGATAGATGACTCACTAATGTGTTTCGTTAGTAGTAGTAAAGTTTTACCACAGAACTGGTCACTGAGAAAGATCACACAATTCCTCCCATGTGTAAAATAGTTGAAAATAAAACCAGAAAAGCAGTAAAAAGAAACAACTTGCATTGATAAATGTCTCTTTCAGCTGGTTAACCCCGTTGCTGCACCTTGGCCACAAACGGAGGCTGGAGGAAAATGACATGTACAGCGTTCTTCCCGAGGATCAGTGTGAAGTACTGGGAGAGAAACTACAGAGGTACGATATTACCGTCATACATTCCTGGATCTCTCCCAAAAGTCTGCATGCAAGACCATTGGGAGGGTGTTAGTTAGGACATACACATGCCAACGAGCACAGAAAAGTTTGTCTTGTTTTTTAGTAGCTGACACAGAGGAAATAAATATTACCCGCAGACCAAAAGCAATTTGTTAACTGGACTTAATAATAATGGAACTAATGGAATAATGGAAATGGAACATCTCTCCCCAGTTATACCCATAAACCTATAAAAGTCCCTGAGCTTTTTGGATGCAGGAAGTAGCTTCTGCTTACACAAGCTGAGCCCTAACATCTTTTTTCTATTTAGTTGCATTACTAAATGCTGAAGATGACATAACAGACCAACTACAACACAGACTCTGGATCAGTGATACATTTTTTAATGAGTTGACACAAGACACACAGAGATGGTTTGGTCTGATAGTTTCTATATTAAAGTGCAAAATAAATTTATTGTTGTATGTTTCTTTTACAGATTTTGGCACCATGAAGTTATAAAAGCTACAAAGGAACTTAGGACGCCAAAACTCAGCAGAGTTCTCATAAAGTGCTTTGGGAAATCCTTTGCTCTGGCTGGGTTCTTCACATTTTCACTGGTATGTTCTGGCTGTTTAAAGGTTCCTTTGCATTATTAGATTCATTTGTTGTAGTGTGTGCATGCAGATGCGTTTTGAAGCGAAGCAATGAGAAATGCGGGTGTCACTAGTGTAACACTAAAATGTGTCACTATTTGTCTTAAAGGAGGCAATTAAGGTGGTCCAGCCACTTCTGCTGAGAGAGATAATCATGTTCTTTGAGAATTACGATCCAAAGGACAACAGAGGTCTTTTTATGGCGTACGGTTATGCTGCCGTGATGTCCCTCTCCACCTTTGGACTGACTATCCTCCAACATCTCTACTACTACCATGTCCAAAGAATAGGCATGAAGATTAGAGTGGCCATGTGTCACATGATCTACAAGAAGGTCAGTGAAGATTTTGGAAATTTGTGTCAGACTGTTATCCTTAAAAATTCGCTGTGAGCCCTTCCAGTAATACTCACCGGACGAGGGGCATTTCTCTCTGCAGGCTCTTCGTCTTAACAGCGAATCAATGGGCCGAACAACCACCGGGCAAATTATGAACCTTCTTTCCAATGATGTCAGTCATTTTGATCAGGTACAGTAACATGAGTCTGTCCTTAAATAATCCAAAAGTTGTAAAGACAAAGAACAAACAAACTAAATCTAGAGTTTTTGTTTTAGCAGTAGTTAATCACAGGACGAGGAGGTCGATTGGAGGAACTGCGCCCATGATTTATTTCTGTCTCTATAGATTACACTCAATCTGCACTACCTGTGGCTTGGGCCCATTCAAACGATAGCGATCATCACTTTGCTTTGGTTCGAGGTCGGCCCCTCGTGTCTGGCAGGTATGGCAGTCATCGCCCTCATGATGCCTGTACAGACCTGGTTTGGAAAGCTGTTTGGCATGTTCAGGTAGGAAACCCCAAAGAACTGCATGGTTGTCTCCAGTTATAGTTTTTTTTACAGTGTTGTTTTTTTGTTATAAATTTAAAATGCCACATATTTTTCCTAACGAATTTTTTTGGCCATTTTTTTCAGGAGCAAAACTGCAGTCCTTACTGACACTAGAATCCGAATCATGAACGAAGTGGTTTCTGGCATCAGGATCATCAAGATGTACGCCTGGGAGAAACCGTTCTCAGCTCTGCTCACTGATGTCAGAAGGTAACGATGAAGATAAAATAAATGATAGACAAACATTCACATTCTCTGGGTTTCCATAAAAAACTCAGCTGGTCTCTGTACCCTTTAAAACAGTCAGCTCACCATTCATGTAGAAATAGATGGTCTCTTATCTTCTGCTAAAAACTACAAGTGGCCTTTAGCCAGTCCCAGTAATGCGCCCATCCTTTTTTGTGGCCACCGGAGCTGCACATTCCAGGGCAGGAGGCCATTATAGGACCCAACTATATCACACAGTGTACATGAAAGCACGTTCAGCATATAATCACACACTTGTGAGTGTCACGTGATAATGCACACATGTACTTTAACAATGTATGATTTATGTATGTTTCAACACTTTACATGTTGTTACACTGTTACCTTTTTTTTTTAGCCACAGCACCCCCCTTTTTGTGACTCTGAAGTCACAGTTCAAACTATGACAAATCAAAGTAATTCTAATTACTGTGAGTTAAAGGATATTTAAAACTTCTCCCGTCATGGTGTGTGCTCTTTCTGTGCTAACATAAGTGAGCCAGTGATGACTGGTGGCGACATCTTATGCTGACTTCACTTTACGCCCCAGCTTTTGTGTTTTGGTTGCTGTTTCTGGTGCAGGAGTTGAAGGTGAAGGTCCAAGGGTAGTTAACTGTGGATGGTTTTCTTTTCCGATTGTGCTTCATTACCCATTCTGTGTGTTAGATGTAAATCCCTTCCAAATGCAGGTTGTAAGCTCCCTGATACTCCTGAGAGACTCTCATAAATTTCCAAGGGCCTGCCAACGGTCTCTGTTAATGACAAACTGTGTGTCAGATGGTGATGAGGTGATGATTTCCCGCTTTCCCTCACAGTGCACTGTGTCATGCAATTGGAGGGACCTGGATTTACTAGATTATATCATAACGTCGTCCTAACATATTGAGTCCAAGAGTTGATCATTGTGACGGCGGGAACATCACAGCGTGCCCCCCCCCACACATATACACATACACATCCTGGACACATAACCGGTTAGGTGGAGCTCAAATTGTGTGCTCAAACAACTGAATAATCAGAGTAGCCTTGACAAGTCTTGGAGCGATACAACGTTGATCAGTGTAGTCTGTCTATTTTTGTTCTGGTGAGTAACATACAATTGCAGTGATTGTTTGAGGGGACCTTGTACACATCTCAGATGATATTTTTCTCCACGCTCATAAATGTGGTCATTGTTTAACTGTTAGGCATGCTCAGTGTCAGCTGTTTTCCTACTGCCTCAGCGTGAACTGGGATAGCTGTCACCAACCTCATTTTCTTTATCATAATATTGATCAATGGAAACAATAATAAGTATTCACAACAACAAAACAAACAGTGATTCCAGCTGTTTTATTCTGGAGTTATGATGGAAGAGATTTGCTTCTGGGCAACACAAACTAAAAAATGTGCTAAGACCACTTTGTCTACATTTTTCAAATCCCTCAACATTTTCTTCCCGTTGTCTTCCTAAAACATTTCTCGACGCAGCTCCCTGAGCTACCTGGTGTATCTGCGCTCCCACACCTGGCAGATAAAGACCCACTTCTTGCTACTGCTGCTCTCTTGTCAGCATTTGCGAACGTCTCCGTGTCTGCGGGCTCTGTGTTTGACTTTGTTTGTGTCGAGCGGCGGCGTCAGGGCCTTCAGACTCTTCTGGATCCTCTGCTCTCCATCTCGGTAAAGATGGAAGCACACCAGCTGTCCTTCAGCTTGAGTGACTTTAGAGTTAGCACGTGTCTGCGTCTTATGTCAGACTACTTCTTTTATGGATCAGCAAATGTGACAGCATTCCTGCTTTTCTAGAGCGTTATGTCTGGAAAATGGGATTGTAATGGGATGCCGCTGGTGTGTGTTGTCCTTTCAATATTAGTCACAAAAGTAGGAGGTAATTGGAGTCTTCTGTTTCCCTGAGGCCTGAAATAGTCTTTTTTTGTGGGAGCAACTTACCTGCAGGAATTTGTACTTGTGGAATTTCTTGCATTTGTCAGAAAATGTAAAGAAAAATTGATCTATTTTGAGTTTCTTTATCTTGCCAAGTTGTTGGCATACTGGTTTCCTGACTAGTTTATCAGGTTCAATTAATGCAGACTTTTCACCATCTAAACTCAACTTTATTTAATCTTAAGTCTTGTGAAAGTTGTCTGACACACTGTGGTTTCCTTGTCTATCTTTCTCTTTTTTTTC
>JBAJHX010000011.1:7541809-7569321 GCA_037176925.1 Amniataba percoides | reverse complement strand
CGATCTTGTGTATGTATACATATATATTAAAAAAAAGTATCAGCTTTGTAAATCAAGACAAAAGGAGCACCTTACCATGTTCTCTACTTCTGCGCTTTGCCGAATGCCCCACTGGAACATGCCCATCAGTGTGACCGAGTAAGTCAGAGCCAAACCCACAGAGCCGGCATCCAGCTCTGACACGACCGAGGAAAAGAGCATGTCATCTTTTATTGCAATAGAAACAGACGCTTGGAAAAAAAAAGTTGTAATATTATGCTACAAATTATTATTAATTAGAAAAGATTTTAACATTTCTGACTGTAATGCTAAGAGATTAAAAGTCTTCCTTACGGTTTCTGAGCAGCAGGCAGCCAAAGGTGGTAATAGTGACAAAGATGGAGCAGATGCCGTCGAGGCGGACGGCAAACCAGCGAGAGGTGGTCAGGAACAGGAACCAGGCCTCTGTTCAGGACCAGGAAACACATTACTGACAGCAGTGTTTTGTGACACGGCTCACAAAAGCCTTACATGGATGAAGAGTGAATGAAAAAGTACTGAAACTGAGGCGAACCTGAGTGCAAGTCCTGATGGGCATCAAAGGTTTTCTGGAAACGCTCCTCCGCTCCGAAGGCTCGGATCGTCCACAGACCCTGAAGGGACGACGACAGGTGAGAGAAGACCGGACTCCGAGCTGCAGGGAACGTCAAGAAGAGACTTTATTCAACTTATTTTACAAGTGCCTGTCACATACACTGTACATGATATTAACAGATAATTGGTGCACGTGTTGTTGCATTCTGGGATACTCACTGGTGGACTCGAGGCGCTTGATGTCCCTGGAGGTCCGCAGGAAGTAGCGACGCAGGTAGAGGAAGAAGAGGAGGAGGGGGAACACGGGGATGAGGATCCAGGGGATGACGGACACGGACACGGCGATCGTGCCGAGGATCTGAAGGAATATCTGCTCAGAGAGAAAAGAAAACAATGAGCTGAAATCTGTTGTTGGTTTAACAGCTGAGAGAGGGAGGGAGGCAGAAGAGCTGTAATAACTGACAGCAGCAAGTAACATTACATTAGCATTGGTCCTGTGTGATAAAGCAGTGAAAGCTAAGCATGAATTAATGACTAGTTTAGGTGTGAGAGACCCTCTCCTCACTTCTCTTATAAAGATTGTGTATAATGGAAAGTTCTGCTGTGTTTTTTAGAAATTTAAATGGCTACACCTCTGATTTGGTCTGTGTTCTTTGTAGTGTCCCACCTAAATGATGTCACTGCATCTTCACTTACTGCATGTTTCTGATGATACTAGCTTGTAAGGATGTTGGCAAGAGAGCGGCTCAGTATATGAGATATTCCTACCAGTCATTCAAACACCTTTCGTGCAGGTTTCTATAACTTAATCATACAGCCAAATGTTAATGATTCATTAACTCTTCAGTGTCTTTGCTTTAACACCTCTCCCCACCTGAACGAAGTCCACAAAAGTCCACGGCATGTTAGAATCCAGCTGGCCGATGTCCTTTGAAAACCTGTTTAGTACTCTTCCTGAGGGGAGAGAAAATAAAACAGACTTATGTGCTATGAGTCAAACAAAAATTTAGAAACTTGAGCAAATGTTTGAACTTTTGCTTACCAATTGGGTTGATGTCAAAGAAGCGCACAGGTGTTTTGAGTATGGAGCTGAACATGCGGTTGTGAAGAGACTGTGTACACCTCACCAGCACATTGAACAGGGCCAGATTTCTGACAAAGCCAAAAATGAGGGTGGCTGCAGTCAAACCTGTAAAAAGAAAACGGCAGACCATTCTGCTTCACACCACTCAAATGCCACACAGTGTGTGTTCAGCAAAGTAAATGTCAGTGTGCTTTCAGATTACCTCCATAAATACCCAGGTAGAAGTCAGTGTCCAGCTCCCTGGTGATGTTTTGTCCGTTTTGGATAATGGTGCTATTAGCGTTTAGCTTCTCTTGTTTGTCAGCCCTGATCGGTCAAACGCAGATTTTTAAAAATAAATCATACAATAATATTGGGAATAACGGACAGAATATTTAGTTATTTTATTTTTTTTGTGGTTTTTATACTCACCAGTAAGCCAGCCACCAGTCCTGCATGATGTATGCCACCTAGAAGATAAAGCATGGGCAACAGTGTGTTAGCGTGTCTCTTTAAATTTCAACAGGATACAGCTAATTCTTTATGTTCAGGGTGTGGTAAAACGTCACGTCGTTAATGCGCAGTACGTGAAATTTCCCCACACGTTTCTGCCCTCTCGTGGGCTTCTTGCACACCTGAGCCAGTACGTTGAGCAGTATGATGACTAACAGGACGACGACGTTGGCTCCAGCGGTCAGGTATTTGACGTACAGACTCACTCCGATGGTGCCCTGAGCTCGACTCTCCTCGGCCACCGTCTGAACCGGCTCCGCCTGCGTGGACGACATCAGATTAACTCGCTTTAACAGATCAGAGCCACACTCCAGTAATGAGAGAACGACACGGAAAGCTGCTCGAGTGCGGCAAAAAAAATTCTAATAAGCAAAATAAGTGATTAAGGTGCCTAATTTAACTTTGAACAAATGGGGGGATGATGTACAAACCGGTAAGCTGTCTCCATCTTTGACTGAGTGCACAGACGAGGTGTGAGAGATCACAGAGTTCTGGGACAGAGTTCGGTTTCTGACGGGGGCGTCTTGAGGAGGCTGCTGCTGCTGCTCCTCCTCCTCGTCCTTCTTCAGCAGGGAGGTGAAGTCCAATCCGGATTGCTGCAGCTCCGTGTACGTACCCTTTGCCACCATGTGACCCTGGAGTGCGCACACACAGTTAAGACATCCTGCACATCTGCGACTGTGTTTACATACAACTGCAAACATTACCTCATCTTGTATACACGAGCTCTGACAAGTTTATGGATACTACATTTCATTATACCAAGAGACTGATGTAAACAATGACGCAATCATCATGAAGTTGTTGCAAGAAGCCACATTTAGTCTGATACTAAATGTGTGTGACCTCAAGGTGTTGCTCATGGAAAGGCTAATAAAAGTAACAATTCTGAATATTTCTTGAATTTCAGTAGAAAGCAAAGAGGCATTATATTATGACTGATTCTCTAGGAACCGCAAACATCTGCCACAAAATTTACAGAATTTCGACCGATGATTACTGACATAGTAAAGAGATTTTCAAGTACATTTTCATGAAGTCTACATGCAGAAATGAAAACAATAACACAGCTTTCAAATTACATCGGGTTATGTAAAAAAAAAAAAAAAAAAAAAAAAAAGAGATGACAGAGAATAAACTCCACTAGAGGTGATGTTACAATTACAACTTTTATAACAGTGAATAGACAGCATAAGGACACCTGCGAACTTGGATGAAATTTTAATAAAATGTAAACTGACAACCAGAATGACAATTTTATGTTCTACTCTATTTTATGTTTCACTTGTATGAATAAACTCATCTGGTCGTGATCCTTATCGGAGGAGCGGTTGTGGCATAAAGGCCATTGTGTAGGTGACTAAAACTAATATGTACAAGTTGGCTGTCTTTTGTAAAGAGGGTAAACACGGCAGATATGGAGATATTTGGATACACGGGCACCGACCTCCTTTAGGACGAGAATCTGGTCGGCTGCCTTCAGGTACTGCAGCTGGTGGGTTACCAGGATACGAGGTTTGTTCTTCAGCAGGCCACAGATACACCTGATACATAAACACACAGAGAGGAAGGTGTCAGCTCTTAATACTAAAGCACATGCTGTTTATCAATATTACAGCAGGGTAGATTTACTGTATCTGCGTGTGTGAGTGCGGCTTCCTTTGCCTTATTATAGCTGTTACATCACAGTCTGTGGGACTGCATTATCCAGGAGGAAGAATGTAACAGGAAGAGTCTCAATTGTCTGCCTGACACCAGCAGACCGCACCTTTTCCTGATTCGGGCTGCAGCCTCCGAAACACAGCAAACCTTTTCTCGATCTTTGTTTGTACTCTCTTGAGATGTTTTTTTTTTTGTTGCAAGGCAACACGGTCACACAGCTACGCCAATGCTACAGCACACAGGAATCCATCAGTGACGGTAAACTGTTGTGCGGGGGGGTGCGGGGGACCAGGAAAAAGCTCAAAACAAAGCTAACATGTAACAATACAGATACATTTCCACACTTTCCCCCCCTCTTTTTGTTTTTCTTTAAAACAGGAACTTTCTCCTGCTGTGATCTGACGGCTTTCCGCTCTGACTTTGAAGCTCTCTGCCAGCTCAAACAGTATTTTCCTGTTTGGTAGATCAAATAAATCCCCCATTTAACAGTGTGCAAGACTTTAACCTGCTGCTAAACTGTGTACATATGAGAACATGTAGAAGTATGGAGAGACTGAGACCACACAGACTTGACAAACTAGTTGATAATGAGAACCATTTATGCCTGAAGCACATCATGCAACTCTTCACTCACTGTTCAAAGAGGTGTCTCCCGACTTCAGCATCCACAGCACTTAATGGATCGTCCAGCAGGTAGATGTCAGCGTCCTGGTACACAGCCCTGATAAAAACACAGTTTTATCAGACTGTCAGTACAACACCACAACAAAGAGTTTCAGTCACTGCTTTTCTTATTTGCTGCCGACTCATTTTCTTTCTTAGCTTAGACAAGAAGATGTGTTCGTTGCTGCAAAAAGGTACTCTATCTAAACTACTGATCCCCATTTTAAATAATAATAAAAAAATAAATAAATGAAGCATAATAATGTGGACGTGCCTCGCCAGGTTGACACGAGCTTTCTGTCCCCCGCTGAGTGTGGCTCCTCTGTCCCCGATCAGCGTCAGATCTCCATCTGGGAGCAGCTCCAGGTCCTGCACACATGGACAGAGCAATGCAATTGATGTGGAGCCAAAACAGAGGAGTGATCACACAAGCCCTCATTACCTACAGGGAGGTCAGAATCAAAAATACACTTGTCTTTTTTTTTAAAGCAGCTTTCCAGACATTTTGATAGTAAGACGACTATAAATGAGGGGAGAGGAAGAGAAAGGGGCCAAACACTCCAAAAATGTTGGTAAAACAAAACCAGACATTTCAAAAGTTCATATCAAGTGAGATGAGAAATTGTGACATAGACAACAGGATTCAAATAATTAAACAGGTGTGTCCACCCCTTGCAGAAATTAAGGACAGAGAGCATCTTGTTTTAAAATAAATCAGTACACATACTGGCTGTAACAAAGTTAATGTAAACACACTGAGTGAGTCAGCGCATTGCTGTGCTCACATGAAAGCTGTCAGGAACATCCTGTGACTGCATATAAAGAGATGGTTTATGGTACATAGATAAGTCACAATCAAAGCGGCCGATAAGTTTGTTTGGTCTGTGTCATAGCAGCTTACTCTGTGGTGTTTTTTTTTTTTTATTTGGGCAATTTCAGTTCATTTTGCCCAATTAGAAGTGTGCAAAGTCCCAAGTCTCACAAGTAAATCATTTACCGGACACAGCTTCAATAACCTCTCTTGCCAGGATAAAGATAATGAAAAAGCATTGCAATCGTGAGTAAGTGCAATCATAGGTCAACCTCTGGTGTTACCACACCAAGCATCTGAGAGTGGAAACCAGCTGCAGTGGAAAGCTCAAGTGCAGTTAAATGTTAAAACTCAGGTTTGAGTACTTGTCCATGGGTGAAACAAAGCAGTAAAATGAGCAACAAATAGCTCTATGCTGACAGTTTGAGCCACAAAGCAGCACGAGGAAAGTTGTAACCATCTGTGGAGTCTCTTTGTGTCGCGTTAAAGCTATTCAGGTATAGTCAGCCTACGAGCAGAAAGATAATGCAGCTGTGCCAGATGCATTTTTGTCAGGTCACTACTGTCAGTGGCCGACGAATGAATGGACAGCACCCAGTCAGCTTGTTTAGAGGCATTGTGAAACAATATGCAGCGGAGGCCGTTGATGAGTAGCTAGCTAAAGGAACCTCACATTTACTTAGCCTCTTAGCCTTGACTCATATCAGCTAATATCGGTGTTAATTTCAGCTTATCACTATGCATCAGCATCTTTAAAACGTCAGTGTTCGTCTAAAATGCAAATATCCATGTATTTATATAAGCACATTTAGTTGTTTTCTATTAAAAGATAAATTCACAGAATTGCCAAATCTCTCTTAAATTAACTGTCAGCTGGCATGATATCAATGAAACAGGATTTGCTTGTGTAATCGTTCTTCCCGGTCATACTGAAGTGTTTTGTTCGCACTGGTATTTAAGAGTGAGGACCAAACCAGCATGACCCTCTGACAAGATAAGGAGCAGGGTGAGATCTGTGTTCATGTTAGCAAGTAAGATAAGGACACTACAGGGTAAAGCTAATGGCGTAATGCAGAGAGCATTTGATAAAAAGATTTCCATTTAATTTAATTTCAGTTGGACTTTGATGGTCAGTGTATACAGAAAGTGATTAAATGTCACTAAACCGGGACTTTTAAAGACTTATGACCTGTTCCATGTTAACTGACACGACATAACTTCTGTTGTGATTTTAGCATCATATATATATATATATAAATCTGAAACTGAAAAGTACGTAACGTTACATTTTCAAACACTGCAGCTAGAAAAGCAGATATTTAACATGTTAAACGACGAGAGCGAGTTAAATGAAGGTGGAAAATAAATACCTCGCTCCTCATCATAACAAAACAAAATCAAAATCTATGCAGATAATTGCACACATCGTTTTAGCAGTGGTTAGCTAGATAAACTGAATATTAATAGATTTGGATGATGAACTGCCATTCACAGGACACAGATGGAGAGGCAAATATTCACAACAAACACAAACTCTCTGTCCTGAGCACGTTGCACAGCTCAGTTTGGGTCACTCTTATTTATATCTCAGCTAGTGGACTGTGAAGAGATATTCCCATAATTTGAATACTGGATTAGAGCAGCAGACCACACCATTAAATTACAATTAATTCTCCCGTAAACATGCTTGATAAGACCAGTTATTCAGGATGTGTTAGAATTGTAATGTCTGTTTGCTTTTTAGCTTTTCACAAAACATTCATCCTCTCTTACAGTGCATCTTGGCTTATGTCATTTTACAATGTGTCAATTTTTTATGTAAACTTCAACATGTACCGCAAACTCATGTCATTTGAGGTATGTCTCACCCTCTTTAGAGCACAGGCTCGGATGACCCTCTCATACTTCTGTTGATTGAGCTCTTTCCCAAACAGGATGTTACTGCGGATGGTCCCGGGGAACACCCACGGCTGCTGGGCGGCGTAGGTGAGCTGACCTTTGACCTTTAGCACCCCCTTTTCACTAGGCAGCTCTCCCAGGATGGAGCTCAACAGGGAGGACTGTATGGACAGAGATGCAAGCCATGACCTGAGTGATGAGGAACAATTACATCTGACAGCAACTTTTAGACTGAAAAAAAAAGACACAGCTAGATTCTCTGACCTTTCCAGCTCCCACTGGTCCAATGGCAGCCAACAGCTGATTTGAGTTCAGACTGAGGGAGACGTTCTGCAGAGACGGAGCATCCAGATTCTGGAAGGTGGTGAAAAAAAAAAAGAATTTATACATTAATATAACCCAGAAATTATGTCAATAAAGACAAAGAAAGTATGGCTTTCAGCTCCCATTTCAATATATGATGACAATGAAACAATCCTCCAAAATGTTCAGAAGAAAATCAAGCATATAAAATAGATATTAAAAATATATATATATGGCTTAAGCACTAAAATATAAATTATAAAACTAAAATAAAATATGTAACTACACAGAGATATAAACCAGAATGTAGGTAATTATGTTGGTGGTGCGTGTGCAATTATTATAATGCAGGGTGTGAAAAATATTATTGATGATGCACTGATAGTGTGGGTACACTTTCCATCATATTAAAACTTCAAACTAGTGCATCATATGTTCAAAGGTTTTCCTGTCATACATATCCACCTAAATTAACAGAATGCCTAGGAAAGCAGTTCAGCCGACATTTCAGTTTTTTGACAGCCTGTGTAACGAGTTTTACTGCCACAGAGGTAATAAATGTGTTCTTGTGTTGACAAGAACCAAGTCCTAACCCTATCCCAAGAGTTACAGGTGTCACAGAGCACATCTGAAAATGCTTTCAGGAAAAAAAAAAAAAAAACTCTTCTAAAAGTCTGAAAACAGAGAGGAAAGTTGATAAAGCTCAGCACATGGATCGACTGTTTTATAGGAAGTCACTTTTTGTTTTATATCTTTAATATCATCTAATACTCGGGCTTATTTAGAGCCTTTATGTCACCAAATACCATCTATATGTTATTTGTTGTTATTCCTATGGAAGTAAAACAGTACAGTTGCTGGTGTCCCATGAGCAATACAGTGAGCTTGACGTATCTAACCTTGTCCCAGTAGCAGGTCATATCCTGGATCTCTACCGAGGCGTCCATCTTCTCGTCTTGTGGAAGAGCAGCGCTGCTTTTTGTGATCTCATCCAGCACTAAGAACTCCTTATATTACCAAAAAAAAACCATAACAGTAAGTGCCAAGTGTTTTACAATAAACAGTCTTATAACAGTGAAATCGTTTTAAGTGTTGTCCCCAAGTGTTAAGCAATACAAATAAGTATTAAATAAGAGATGAGGGTATTTCCTGGGAAGAGCTTTTACCGCATGTTCGGTAAATCATTACGTTTCATTTGAAGTCAACAACAGCTTCATAAGAAAAAAAGGAGGCAGATGGTGGTTTTGCAGAGCTTCATTTCATGAATGATTCTGTGGTATCAGAACGTGACGCATCCAGAACACCAAGGACTTTTATCTGATTTAACACACCCTGGTGACTGAAAAAAAGATGAATGAAGACCTGAAAGAACATGCCAACTTCAGATTAGTATCACAAGTTAATGTGTTTGTCTCCATTAAATGGGCATTTGTGGATTTTTCTATCCCTAAATAAGCACTGGAGGAGCTTGTGTGAGAAGAGATTAACACACCCTGAATTACACCTCCAGATAATTGTGGAGGTGTAAATGTGCTCAGAATCACAAATCAAACAGAAGCACCGCAGCATTCACAGGAGCCAGGTCTCAGTTCAAATAAGGAGAGGCCTGCTGGCTCTGACTTTAAATAAAGAGCAGCATGCTTTCTGGCTACTGATGCCACTGAAGAATATACTGTTTCATAAACTCCACTAGATTTACTACTAAATGTAGTAAATGTTCAATAAGTTGTAAAGTCGTACTTTGAATAAAAATACTTGATTGATAAAAATTAAAAATTACTTTTGAAAACTGAAATCAAAATATAAAAATTAAAATACCATATAAAAAATAAACTGCATCGTACCTGAATCCTGCGGATGCTGACGCGACACTCAAACAGCTTCTCGATGGCGTTGGGGAAGAAGAGTGTGACAGTGAGTCGCACTGCGCTGTAGAGGGACACCGTCACAAACACACGGCTGGCTGAGATGGTATTTCCCAGCAGGACATAGAGAGTGAAGGTGATGAAGACGATGATCTTGCTGGCGCAGAAGAAGGAAGCCATGTTGAGACCACGTAGGTAGGAGCTCTTCATGATTTTGGAGATCTCCTTTCTAAGGAAAGTCAAAACACACACATCACCCCACTTGAAAAAAGCTTTAGGGAACATCAGCAATGAATAAATCTGAATAACAACGAGAGAATGGTTGAATCTTGTCAACAAATATAAAAATGACTTCATGAGAAGCATGTGAAGCTGCTCAGAATTTGCTTTGATCTTTGAATTCAACTCCAGATCACATCAATTAGAGAAGACAGCAGAGAAAAATTAGAGCCACAACCCTTCAGAGGATTTAAATACCAGTTGCAGAGCAGGAAAAAGATCTGCCCAAAACCAGACGTTCACATACTCCATGAAATAACTTGCTTATACCCACTCATACGAATAAATCAATCATCTCAACCATTTATATGCAATCACGTGTAACGTGTCAAATACTCATCATTCACCACCACAAGTGTACGATGACTGTGTCACTGTAGTGTTACTGTAATTTGATTTAGGATTTCTTGGGAAACACATCTATATGTTGTTTAAATGTGTAGTTGAAACTATAGATAATGTTGCATAAGTTTATCCACACACCTCAGGAAGACATGGGACAGTTAAGGCATCTTCAACCCAACAAGAAACCAAATGCTTCTTATTACCAGCAGAAAAATGAGACTTTCTTCTGGCTTTGTGACTATGATCACAAGTTCTGACTGAATTTCGTGCTGCACACAAACACCCCTTTTCTCTTCTAGGAGCCTGCTCGGAGGTTTCACCTGTAATAGTAATCGCCTTCCTTCAACACTGATTGAAGTACCGACTGTTAATTACATGTCAAAGAAGATGTGAAATTGAGAACAATCAGCATGTTCCAAAAACATGTTGGCACAGACCCAGCTGGGTGTTTTCAATGTGCTTCAGTTCATCACATGAAAGAGCACGTCATTCGAATGTAAACCGAACACCGCGTTCTGCAGGTTTCCCCGGTCTCACCGACTCCGCAGTCACCAGCAACCCTCTGAGGTAAAGAGCATTTTACCTGATCCACCTCACTGTAGTGCTGTTTTGTCTCAATAGATATTCATCCAACCTTCACAATGTAAAACTGCCTGGTTAGGAACATGTGCTGCTACGTTGACCTGTGCTTAAATACTTATTTACTGTGCTGTGTTTTGGTGTTTATTTAACTTAGGAAAGAGGAAGAGAGATGCTGGGACTTGCCGGAGAAGCCGAGGAACCTTTTTCTTTTAAACCTTTTACATTTTGCGTATCTATTTTTTAATCAATAAATAGTTGTGGTTGGAACCAAATGTGTGTATTGTGGCTGTTCTTGTAAATCACAGTAGTATTTTTGTTTTGGTAGTATGAAAAAACAACACTAGAGCCGTTTGCAGGAGCTAATGACATCAAAAAGAGCTATTGCAAAGAAGACAAGCTAAAAACAACTCAATAAACTCAACTGATTTGATTTATTAGCAAGTTTTACCTCTTTAAATAAGTGACCCAACAATAGTCTTACTGTGAAGACGGCAATAATGATTTCATGTTTTTACCTTCTGACCTCAGAGACCAAGGCAGCAAAGGGTTTCTCCCAGGCGTACATCTTGATGATCCTAATTCCAGACACCACCTCGTTCATCGTGCGGATCCTGTTGTCAGTCAGAACGGCTGTCTTACTCCTATAAAGAAAGGAAGAATGTTTTATTAAATATTGCAGAACGACAGTTTATTACGGCATTCAAAGCTTTATATGTGACAACAAATGATTCCTATGCTATCTGGAGCATGTTTCTCTATCCTCTGCATTTCTATCGACTACATCAAAGCCAGTTCAAATGAATTCAAATAAGGTTTCTGCAACGGCAGGCCCACTCTGAAGTTTTCTGAATTGATTTACAGCTATATTACTTGAACCTTGTCCACTACTGCCTGTAAATGTGGCTCTATCAATAAAGTCTTCTAGGAATAGACTCCTCTTTATGACTCTCTGCTAAAGAACCTTCACTCCTCTTTTTGCCTGGGACATGAATCTTTTGCTGCAGTCTTTTCCCATTTTGATGAAGAAAAATGAACACTCTGGTTTATGCTGACTTAGCTGAACATGTTTGTAACAGAACTGGCAGGAAGTGTGGAAGCAGACTACGCATATCAGAGGCTGCATAAGGTCTGTTTGATAAGCAGATGGACATGTAATGAAGTCTGTTATCCTGTTATCCTACCCCCATGAGAACAAGATCACGCCTCATCTCATCTTATGTTCTTGTCTAAACCAAAATACATTCAGCACTAGTTTGAAACAAGTACATCTAAAGAAACAGAGATCTGAGGTCTTATAGTCACTGTGCTGGAACAGTCTGGAGCTTCTTTGGTTTTGAAGGTGGCGATGCTCCTTTTAATGATTAAACAGTGATTCAGCAAATTACATAGCGTTTCAGTAAATTTTTTACTCAAAACAAAGTCACTATTCTGTGTTGTTTTCGTGAGTGTTTTTAGGCCACTTTTGTGGAGACACTGTCCACAGTGAAACACAATAGACAATATTTTGTTTTCAGACCTCTTGTCAGTTGGCCAGAGGGGGAGATTTTCCACTTCATTTATTTTGCTGGTTAAAATGACATCTGTTGAAGCTATAACTCACTAACTAATTAACATGGTAAGTTGGTTGGAAAATCAGAGTGTCCAGTGAAGGGCTTGAAGGATCAGTTTCCAAGGCCTCAGCTCAACCGGAATATCTGGACGCATATTTTGTGAGTGCGTGTTACCTGAACTTAGAAAAGAGTCTTCCAAACACGGTTTGCACGGGCATCAGGAACATGAGGACCACCATGCCGGCCAAGCACGACGGGCCGATCTCCACCCACAGCAGCCCGACCACCGCCGCCGCCTGCAGAGGCCCCACCCACAGGAAGTGCAGGAATATAGTCACCTGTTGAAGAGAAATGTGATCAAAAGCATGAGAAGAACAGGACAAAACTACTTCTGGACTCACACAGCGATCGCTACAGAAAAGGTTACTCTGAAGAAGCACGTATGCTCATATCAGTGCTGGCAGAACAAGACTTTAATCCAAACCAGCGGGAGAGCATGACATGGTCTAATTAACAGCCCACTGCCAAGAAACTAAACGCCCTCAAGGATCTGTGGAGTTTTCTCAGCAGACTCCGACCCGCTGATTAAAACGAGACTCAGACAAACTGGGTTTGGTGCCACAAAGGCTCAAAGCGCAATCAAGCCTGAACTTCACCCGAGCAGAGATCTGCCAGCGTTTCTGAGTGAAGTCACGACAGAAAGAAAGACACCGTTACCGCACACGCAGATAATGTCAAAATAGATCACACCCATCAAAACACTACACCTGACAACTATAAGCGTTTACATCACCTGACAACACTCCCTTTTTTCACGTAAAACAACATGACCCAGTTAACAGTCTATAACAGTCTATAATCTTACTTACACGGAGGATATGATTTTTGCTTTACTTTGAAGTTTCTTTGACATTCTACTTGTTGATCCCTGAACTGATTTCTATAATAATTTAAAAGACACTACACATTCCCAAGATCATATCCACATCTTGGTTTCTGCATTCATTTTATTCTGGTTTTTGCCAAAAGAACGTAGATTTAGTAAACATCTTTGTATCAAACCACAACGCTGTTATTTTTAAGCTTTCGGAGCTGTTTAAATCTCCCATTCTTACTGCCAGCTTTGCTGCCAGATTTAGCGACACCTCTTCCAACTGTTTTATGGTTACGCACTCAGATAATAAATCTAAAGTCTTCTCTTCTCTCAAATGGAGCAGATCTTGGGCCTGATAATGCCTGGACAGAACTTTGCTGCTCATTTTATTTATCACTTATCGTCAAAATCTAACCATTAATATTTCAGCATCACGTCAATAAATCACTCGCATGAAATCCTGTACCTGTGTTTTTACACATTTTAAAAAGAGGTATTTCCCACTGTCAGTCAGTCATTTAATTCAAATGATTACTATTAGTTTTGTGACCTCAAGCAAAATTGCCAATTCTTCCCATTTTACATATTTTTTGTTTTTACTTTTTAAGTGCTACATAAATAAAGCTTATTATAATTAAGTTACAAAAACCTTAAAGCTCACGTACATCGTCAAACTTGTTGACGTCATTGGAGAGGAGGTTGACAATCTGGCCTGTGGTGGTCTTTCCCATGGCTGAACTGCTGAGACACAGAGACTGGAGACAAACATTAACCATCGTCAGTGAAGCAACATTAATCAAACTTTTCTAGATATCACAAACACTGCCTGCTTAAGCAGCTCTATACAAATCAGCAAAAAAATCTAAATTAATTTAATAACTGGGCACATGCAGTAATCTCGTAGGGAGGATAAATGAATGAATGAATGAATGAATGAATGAATGAATCAGGGAATTTTTTTGACAAACTTATTCAAACATTATCTTTTTCTTTTTTTGAAGACAAAAATTCAGGGACAATTTTCATTATTCTTGACATGTAAACAAAGCAGAATTTTGTCCTCCTTTAAGAAACACACACAAGTTGTCCTCACATACCTTTTTGTAGATCATGTGACACATGGCCACTCTGATCTTCATGCCTGTTCTCTGGACGTGGTAGAAGTACAGGTGATGGAGCAGCGCCAGGCCGATGGTGCAGAGAGACAAGGCGGCCGCGTAGCCGAGAGTCTCGTACAGAGCTCCCATGTCGTTTGGGTCGTAGCTTTCAAAGTACCTAATCACCTTCCCCAAGACGACCGGTTGGATCACTTTAATGACCTCCTGATGTGGAGGAAAGGAGAAGAAGAGGGGTGAGCAACACAAAACACCAATTACAGCATGACAGGGGATGATTATACTCACAAGGGTCTGAAATTAACAATCAAAAAACCTCAGCATCCTCTGAATACACCGTTAAGCATTGCAGCACTACATTACATACATTTAAATATGTTACATTTGTTTTGTGCTAAATGTGCTCCCTGGCTCAAAATCAAACACCCTGTTCACCTCATTTTCTGAGCTAAACACACTCACCTCGATGAGGGTAAAGAATCCGAGCACTGCATAGGGTTTCCAGTAGCACTTAATTATGGCTTTGGAGAGTTGAGGAGTCCGCAGCTCTTTGGTGGCCTTCTGGACCTCATGATCCCAGCATCTGTCACATGAAAAGCTATAATGTTATCTGACACATTTTGTTTGCGTGTAATAAGAAGCTCGAGATGAGTAGAGACTCATCTTGAGGTGAGATCCACACAGCCAGTCAGGCAATGTGTCAAAATAAGGTCAACGCAAGTCCTAGCCTGCAAGGATCATTTTCATATCTGCAGGCATTAGTCTTGGGTGCTAACGGTAACTCCTGTTAGATCATCAACAAGAAATTATTTTCATAACTAAAAATGAAAATCATCCCTCTTTTTACAATACTGAAAGACATAAAAAAATGGTAAAGCAGAAGGAAAAGGACATCTGAAGCTCCATAAAACACTGCTCATTCATTCAGTTAATCAAATGAATTTTTGGATGTCAAACAAAAAATAAATTAGGTTATAAATAGGTTAGAAAAAGGGTAAATAATTCCTGCTAATTTAAGGTTATTTGAACAAGTATTTCAGCAGCAGGAAGAAGACAGATCAGGCTTTGATGCACAAAATAATAAAAATGTAGATCTTCAACATGTCAGTCCAGAGAGGACAGATGACTTACATAAAGTCATGTAATACACAACCCTGTAAAGTGCTACACAAACTCTTTACTAGACTGAAGTTGTAAAACTTTTATAAAACATTATATGTCACTGGCCAGCAGTGCTGCATCTGTATCACGAGAAAAAAATATCATGGCTGGTGCCTCCTTCTGAACTGCTGTATTGAACAAAATAAACAGCAGTCTCAGCACTTTAAAATACTATGCATGAATACAAACCAACTAATAAAGACTCCTGACTAACAAGGCTTGGATGCCTCAAGCACTGGATTTCATGCTACTTTGGCCACTGATAAACTCAGATTTCACTGTCAATTAAACCACTGATAATTAGCTGTTACATTGCTACTGAAAGTCCTTACCAGAACACAGACCATGAAACAACCCAGTAATCAAAAGTTGTGTGTAAAATTTATGGGCTGAGTACTGTGAAGTCCACATTTTATGATAAAAAAGACCAATTTTCCCCACATTTGGGAGACATGGTTGACACGTGTTCTGCAGCTTTTTAAGTTTTCCATGGGTTTATGTCTGAAAAGGGGGGGGTTTATGATGTGACTGTTGTTTGCCACTGTTAAAAGTTAAACATAACTTGAACTGTGTACGGCAGCGTCCTGATAATGTTGGAAATGTTTGACCCGAGAGCTGACAACAGTCGTTCACTTAAGTACCGAAGTCAAGACAAATCTATTTATACAGCCTGCTGTTACAAATGATCAATTTTCCTCGAAGATCTTCATGGTACATGACAGCCTCTGTCCTCTGACCCTCAATAACCTGCCATTAGACTTTGAGACTGCCTTGAATATGAGTAAACTAACATATATGTTCAGGCCAATGTTTACTATTGGGGATTGGGATCCTGAAGGTCATGATTAGGAAGATATTAAAGCAGAAAAATCTTATCTTAGCAACACAAAATTATCTGTAGTTTTCAGACTTCAAACAAATCATTGCTCAGAGAACAGAAACTGGCACAATAGCTTGACTGAAGCGATCACCAACGTTGATGGCACGAGTTAAAGTAGCTTCGATTTTAAAAGTCAACGGCCAAAGTGGTTGGGAACCATTGGTCTAAGTCACACAAGTCATCACATGTAAATGTTTATTACTCACTAAGTAAACTACCATATTTTCCGCACTAAAGGACGCACTGAATTATAAGGTGCACTGTCAATGAAAGGTCTATTTTCAATCTTTTTTCATATATAAAGCGTCGTGTACCACATAAAATCGGTTCGAGGTCAGTAAGCACAACCAGAATTCATACATAAGGCGTACCAGATTATAAAGCACACTGTCGATTTTTGAGAAAATTTAAGCATTTTAAGTGCACCTTATAGTCTGAAAAATATGGTAATTATTACTTAATCTGACAAGCAGAACCAATAATGAATAAGCCTTCCATATACCTTATTCTGATGATTCAAATACATTTCTAGATGTTTAGCGTCCCAAATGTGATATTATTTTCTGGAAATTGCATTTGATGATTTGAAAGTAGGATTGTGTTATATTCAGGAAGCGGACAACTGTGCATTCGCAACAGCATATTAAATTTATGAACATCACAAGTGTTTCAGCTTTCGACATGGCAATCATGAGGCCAACAGTAGAAATATGGTGTTCACATTGCAAAGTGATCTGCCAGGAAAGTACTGCATGATGCCACGTTACAGCAAAGTTAAAACAGGCTTAAACATTTTTTCCCCCTAAAAGTGGAAGCTGGTCTGAATGCAGACTTCCAGGTGTCTTCAAGTTTAGTGTCTCAGCCCTAAACCCAGTTTAAAGGTTTCCTGTTGGGTAACTGACTTGTTGTTCTAAGGATCCATTTCTCTGAGTGGGCCCCTGTTGGTATTATCTCACGTGACATAATAAGGAGAAGCAATACGCAATCCTGCCCATCTTCATGGTAATCTGATCCACTGATTCAAAAGGTGCCAAACAAGGCCTGGAGGCTTGTAAAACTAAGTCTTGTGCTAAATGAGGTGAGCAACACTGAGAGCCAAGTAAACACAGCATTTGCTTACTTACATGTAAATGCTACAAGACAAGTTTGGCAGGCCTGAAAGTATTATGTAGTATGCTTCAGAAGGATAAAAGTATTTCACTGATAAACAGGCGTTAGAAAATGAGCGGTTGCCCTATATTTAGGCCAATACAGCATCTACAAAGCAGTCACCTGCAATTCTCTTTTGATTCCTTAATACTGAAATTTTATGATGTCTGAGGTGATGATCTCATCTGCTATATATCTGCACTACATCCATATCCATCTGTGCAATAATCCCTCACCATTGCTCATAATCGGGTCAGGCCGTGGATATAAATACTGTTCCTTTCCTTTTCTTTATTATAGCTATTTACTATTTCTTGTACATATTTCGTTTTTTGTGTTTATTTTGTCTCAGTTATTTAATGTCTATTTTAACTTGTTGTTGAGCTACTGTAACAGTGAAATGTCCCCACTGTGGGATCAATAAGGGAACTTATCTTATCTCTACCATGGTTAGCAGTGTGCTGGTCAGTTTGGTTTGAGGTAATAAAAAGGGTCGTACTGCCATTAACAGCGAGGATGCGCCGCAAATTGCAAGGAGCTCGTCGTCAGTGACGGCGGTTCAAGATAAACACTGAAAGTAAAACATTGTTTATCTCCTGACACACACAAGATCAGTTTGTCCTCTGAGGCTGATTTTGACTTCTACAGCTCATTCACTGAGACTAATCATTCAAAATAGAAATTTAGAAATACATTTTCATGAGTTAAAAAAAAACATCTTTTAATCATCAGTCTTTTTCTTGTGAAATCTTTAAGTGTCTCTTGGCCTCTCAGACTGGAGTCTGAGTAGCGATAAGCTGAAGTCATGTTGGGCTGAGTTTTGACTTGTCAGAAATTAGATTTCTGCGATGCGAATGTTGTTCGTGACAGCGCGGTTCAGGCGTGGCGGGGGTGATTTTCTCTACCTGTGCAGATCCTGACCCAGCTTCTGCGACCTGTCCTCCGAGAGCACCTCGTACATGTCATCCTCCTCCAGTCTGCGCTTGTATCCTGTGCGAAACAGAGGATTGAGCCACCTGATGGAGACAATTAAAAAAAAAAAGGAATGTTAGATGCATTATAATGACTGAGGATGATACCTGCGGGTGTCACTTTTAATATGATGGTGGAAAATGCTTAAATCAGAGACACTAGCATCCCCCAGGGTGTAAGACTTTTTAACTCCTTTTAATATCACCTTATTGTTGTTATTGTTGTTGTATATTTTTCAAGATTCAAGATTCAGCATTCCTTTATTTGTCCCACAGCAGGGATATATACAGTGCATCAGCAGCAAAAAAAAAAAAAAAAAAAATACAGTGGAAAATAGACAGTCACAAATGCAAGGCATAGAATAAAATGAAATAAGAATAATAACAAATATAGAAGAGAATATAAAAATAAGAGGAAAAAAAAAGATAAATAAGATAAATAATTATGGCTGCAGTTATACCTGTACTGATATTTTATCTTATATAATGTATGCCATTCTCATATCTTGAACCTTTAGTTATTTTTACTTGTCTGTTTTTCTTTGTAAATGTTTTCTCCAGCTAACAACAAACTTCACTCATCGCCTGGTGTGCTGATGTCCAACTTTTACATCAGACTTGAAGGACTAAATGATTCAACAGGAAACTGCCGCAGCACACACACGTGGGCTGGTGTCGGGAGTGTTTTTCGCTGATTAAAACTTATTAAAAAGTATTATTTCTCGCAGTGAAACAACTTTTTCCTCCCAGTATGTGAACACGTAAGACATTATATCACTTCCAGAAGCACCCCGGTGTCAGCGGGTGGTTTCAGTTTACACTTCCTCACTTATATATTCGTGTAAACTTAAACATTTAAAGAACTAAAACATTTTAAACAAGTTTTAAACACCTCTCTTCCCAGTTCGCTACGTTTGTCGACTCACCAGAAAAATATCTTGGACAAAAGGTTTGCCGTCGCTGCCGGGTTGGTTTTAACATCTTTGGTGACTTTCTCCATGGTAGCCCACACTCACACGGTAGCTTCCCCCTCCCTCCTCGACTTTCCCCCGGTTTTAAAACAGCTCCTGCTCCGGGTTATGTGTCGTTACTTCGGGACATGCCACTCGGAGGTCGAAAACTCCCCTCGAAAGCCGCACCACTCACGTACACTAGCTAGCAGCAACGAAGGGCACTAAAAAACAAAAAGGGCACAACCGCTGGCTCCGCCCCACGGGGGGTTCTGATTGGCTGCAAGTAATTGCCGCCTCATGCTATTGGCTCCAACCCCTGAAATGGTCTCACACGATTGGCTGCTCGGCATCAACTAATTTCAGTTCCACCTTGATTTATTTGAGGGAAACGTGAGGAATGTGTGGGCTGGATTTACAGTCACGAGGGGGGGCAAGATTTACAGTAATAATTCATCACATCAGCGTAGTCATAAAAATAAAGTCTACCTCATATTTTACAGGAACACTGCTGTGCAAATAAGGGAGAAAATGTGTTTGAATGGGTTTAAAAACACCAGAAATAAGTACGTTTAAATGTGACTCTGGAATTTAATATTAAAAGACCATTCACAATTATTTCCAAATATGTGTGAGCTTAAGAGCACTACTCTAGTTTGCTGTTCCTATCTGTCTTTTAATTTCTTACACACACACACGTTTGAATTTGCTTCCCCTGATTGACTTTATCTCATGTTTAACAGTGAGTAAAATGTGTCACTGGGCCCATCCCAATGTGTGTGACTTGCCTCGACTCAATCCGGGTTTTCAAAGCCTCAGCATCATCATCATCATCATAAGGAAAAACAGCATCACATTTTCATTCGCTTGACCTCGCTGTCTGCCCGGCCTGTTTTCTCAGGGAGGATATCCTGTAAATAAAGAACAGACCGTAGGTGAGTAACGCCTCTGTGACACACTGCAGGTGTTTCCCAAACTGAGGTAAAAGACCTGGAGGAGAGCAGGGAGAGGAAAAACACCCTCCCTCCTCTCCTCTTATCCAATTTCAACGTTCAAGGAAACCGTAAAGGAAATACAGTAACATGTAACCAAGGTAAACTATTATCTTGGCACTGACAATCTAACGATAACAGACTGCAGTGGCCCTGGCCCTCACACCTTGCTCGTTATCCCCTGTTGATGTTTAGCCAGCGCCAACAGGGAAAAGGGCTGAGGGAGAGAAGCCAGTGGGAGATTATTACAAACAGCTGAATTTGGCCCAATAACATTCATCTTCAGGTGATCAGTGCTGCTTTCCCAAGCTATCCCACCCATGCCGTCTGTTTCTCCCTAAATTAAATAGAAAGGAGGAAGTTTGTTCTTTTTAATAATGGTTTATAAGGTTTATGCAGCATTTCCTTATTGTTTTGGTTCAGATGGAGCAAACTGAGACAAGGATTTTTTAACACCAGATGGTTCATTCACAAGTGCTACCTGGAAAAGCCACATTAGTTTGGCATGTTGGTGTGTTCACCATCACTGATTAGCATTAAAGTACAGCTCAGCCTGATGGGAATGCCACTCGTTTAGCACATATTTACTCATACAAAGTAAAAACAACTTAAAGTTTTGAAGTGATGTTGGAAAGTTAAATGAACTTTTAAATGAAGACTTTGCCGATTAGATTTCTCATGTGATGTCTGTTTTAGATTTGTCTGATACATTTGTAAAGTTTTAGACAGCTGTTTGGTCATTTTAGCTCCCATTTTATGGATGAAATCTTCTATATATTACTCGATTCATGATTTCATCACGTCTCTTTAATAATCATTTGTAGCATAGTTCATGTGAAACTCATTGTTACTGCTTTTTATCACTCTAAAAAGACATTTGTACTCTACATGAGGCTTTCTTTATCACATGAAAGATTGAAGAAATTATTAAAAATCATTGCACTGTATGTGTTACATATCAAATATTCCACACAAAAAAACATTTATATTAAAAGTTATTTAACAGTTTACATGCTGTCTTATGTGGGTGATTTTAAAACCAATGGAAAGGTTAAGCTCACCAGCGTTTCACATTCATGGTCTTAATGGGAAGTCATCAACAGGTTAACGCAGATGACAACATGTTCCAGCTGCTTCCCTTTCATTAGCAGGCTTACAGGATTAGGGTCCCCTCTGAGATTGCTCAGCAACAGCAGCCATGGAAACACACCATGAAGGCTTCAGCTATCTGGAGATTTAGGTGAAGATGTTGTCAGTGCCTTCTCACTGTCGTTTGCTGAAGGAAAAACACCTAGGCTCAGTTTTCCTGGGATGCTAATTGCAGGAATCTGCGCCACCTGTGCCCATTCTGTGATCCCAGGAACTGGGTCAGCAGCATCTACAGTGCAACAGTGTCTGGAAATGTCTTGGGGTAATTATTTGCCTCAGAAACAACCCCTCTTTCTCTACAAACACAGATTAGATGTAATCCTTATTTGACACAAAAGCTGTGCAATAAAAGAGGGCGAGCTACAACACTGTGACCAGTTTTTTCACAACAAGATTAGGACTTTAATTCATGAGAGCCTGGCTCTCTGCCTCATTCAGCTCAGAGGACTGATTATGTTTCACATTCATCAATACATTTTTGCTTTAAAGAGAGAACTGTAACTGCCTTTCCCAAAGTATTTCTTTGGTGGGGTTTAACCCCTTTCTATTACTTTATTGCATAGGAAAGGGGGAACAACATGCAGTAAAGGGCCCCAGGCAGGACTTGAACCCTGGGCTGCTGCGTTCATGGGCGAGTGCTCTACCAACTGAGCCACCTGTACTCCCTTACAATGACTTTCTGACTCATTTTCTTTCACTATAATGTTTTTCACTTTCTCCACTTTTACTTTGGCTTCTCTGGTTTGTTGTTAGTCATCTTACTGTTAATGTCAATCAGCATTTTAATCATCAAATAACAAAGTGTGAAAAAAACAAAGGGAGACAGAACAGAACAGAATGAAACAACACTGATAAAAAAAGGGGTTACTTGGCCAACTCCACCATCAAAGTGCTGCTGACAATTAAACCAAGCTGAAGATTGTGCTGAATAAAATATTAAGGGATTGTGCACACTCACAAAATTATAATAACATTTAAAGTTTGTTGAGATACGTACAGTTTAACTATAATATGTAGATCACCACAATAATCAAGCACAAAACTGTGGAAATGCTCCAACATAAAGCATGATGCAATCCTTCCTTTTGCCACTTGAGGGCACTATAATGCTGTAATGTTAGTATATCAGTATATTCTGATAAACTCTGGTGCAGCGTTGTGATTAAGTTCATAGAATGCAAACCTTATAAAATGAGCTGAAATAATAAAAAGAATACCAAAAAAACACATTCATTCATTCATTCATCCATTCATTCAGTCCCCCACACCACACATCTCTCCTATCCCTGTTCCCCATCTTGTGTTTCCTTTCTGTCAAAGGCTTTTCAGATCCTTTCAATTAAAGACTTCCTCCTCCTGCAGATCCCCTTGCAGACCCCATGCACCCTAAGTGTGGAGTGATGAACAGTGTGTGCACCACGGCACAAAAACACAATACACAACAACTGATTGTGCTCACGGGAATGATGCACGGTTTAAACTGTTGGTTGCTGGAAGGAAAAACTAAATTCAGAACAGAACAGAACAGGTGACGCACCTGCCCTGGACCGGCCCTCCCACCACCTCCTCCCTGTCACTGCTGCATGATAGATCTGTCCCAGTCCGGACCTCCAAGCTGCAGGGAAAATGGGCAACATGGCAACAGAGATAGTCGGCTTTCTCCTGAGCATCTCTGGTTGGATCCTGGTGTCGTCCACCCTGCCTACAGACTACTGGAAGGTGTCCTCTGTGGACGGGACGGTCATCACCACAGCTACTTTTTGGTCCAACCTATGGAAAACATGTGTGACTGACTCCACCGGCGTGTCCAACTGCAAGGACTTCCCTTCAATGCTGGCTCTGGATGGTGAGTTCTGAGATGATCTTGGCTGTAGCGATGCATCTGTCTTCTTCTATCATCTATCTGTGCGCATTTCTGAGGAACTGTGCATCTGCTTCTATCCGTCACGACTGAAGAACTCATGCCCAAACACCTGCTGTTTTTGGATGAATGACCACTATTGTAAACAAATGCATCTGGAACCTGATATTTCCCTCTTACTCTGGACCAACCACAACATTTAAAGTTAAAGGTCAACAGAGGTATATTCCAGCAAATGAGCTAAGCTGGACTGACGCAGACTCCTCGTGTGTCCAAATGAAGCAATCTGAGAAAGTCACACAGTCATAGCGAGGTCACTTGTCACTTCCCATTACCTGCTCTTAACAATACGGAAAAGGATCGCTTGTAAATGCTCTAATGTTAATGTCCTGAGGCTGTTTGAGACATTCATGTTATCATAACAGTTCCAAAAAGGTCCCAACATAGGGGGTCACCAGATAATTAAAGGGGTAAAACCCTGTTACAGTTGTTACTTATTTTACAGACATTTTAATACAATAATTGTTCACCCCCTCTGGACCTTAAAATAATCTTTAAACCTACAGTCTTTTTGGGGGGCACATGTGGGCAGCAGAATCAACATCAATTAATTATTTAATCATTTAATATGTTCTTACTTTTTAACGTCTTATCAAACAGCTGCTCATTTACACACCCACTAGACAAATCTGGGGTAATGTTTATTTACATCTGGTGAATATAAGTACAATAATCAATTAAATTAAATTATATTAAGTGGAAAGCTCTCAGGAAGAAATTGAATCATCTAGGTGCTCCTTTAATATATAACACTGTCACCTCTCTGTGACTCTAAAATGCATTAAACTAAGTGAATTTTTGAATACTTTCACGTTTGGGCCTTTAACCATTCTCACAACCCAACAACCTAAAAAGACTGAGAGCTGCGAGTTTAAAGCACAATACCCTCTTTTCTGTTGCCATTGTGAAGCCTACATCCAGGTGTGTCGGGGCCTGATGATTGCTGCCGTGTGTCTGGGTTTCTTTGGTGCCATCCTCGCCTTGGTAGGAATGAAGTGCACAAAAATAGGAGGCTCGGAGACCACGAAGGCTCGTCTGACAGTCCTTTCGGGTTTCCACTTCATTCTCAGCGGTAATGTCCATATGTTGTGTAGCGTTTTTTGATGTGCATTTTATGAAGCTGTCCAACATGAATTAAACTGAAATCCATTATCAGCTCTTCTACTTGGATTTTATTCAGAGTTTGACATACAAATCCTCTGGTCTCTCTTCGTAGGCCTCTGCTGCATGACTGCGTGCTCCATATATGCTCACAGGATCACGACTGACTTCTTTGACCCCCTCTTTGTTGCACAGAAGTAAGGACTCTGGATTAAAAGAAAGATTTGTTTGACAGTAGATCAAAACCACATTAGGATGAAAGGGATTCCAGCGGTAAATCTCCTTCTGTTTTTCGCTTCCGCTCCAACAGGTTTGAGCTGGGAGCAGCCCTCTTCATTGGCTGGGCTGGATCTGTGCTGTGCACGCTCGGAGGACTTATCTTCTGCCTCTCCATGTCTGAAGGCTTCAGTATCAGGCAAGTTGCTCGATTCCTTGGACATGCTGCATGCTAACAATGTGATCCTGCATCTGTCATCAGCAACAAGGGCCCGAAGGAAATCTGATTTGGACGGACTCTAAACTCTACTGAGTCGCTAAATCAATCAGGCAATTTAAATAATGACTTTAACCGCAATAGAGAGGCAAAAACGTCCAGCAATTTCTCTCAACATCTTGTCTCATAATTGCTGAACCTATAAGACAAATTGCACGATCGCCATTTTGATTAGTTGCTCAGCCGTCGATGTCTGAATGTTTCCTTTGTTACAGTCGAGTGAAAGTCACCTTGACTGAGGGCACCTATAGGGAGGAGCTGCATCAGGCAGAGAAAGCCAACCTTCAATTTTGGAGGCGTCCTTTGTCATAATTTTTTAACAGTCCTGCTTACCATATTGTTATTTTGTGGCTAAAGCAAAGGGGCTAAAAGGAAGAGAAACGAGTGAAGATATAAAGAAATATTTTGCAGAGTTTGGATGAATGCCAGTAAAGATACATGTGGTTTCCAGAGACTTGATGGCTGACCACTTTGACATGACTTTAAATCACTTGTCTCCTCAACTCTTTGCTCTATTTAAATCATTATAATTGGGATCGACACATCTGTTTTTGGCCTGGAATGACGGCGATGTCGGTCAGTTGGTCAGTCCACTATTTTTGGTCAAAACTGAAGCATCTAAAAAAAACTTTTGGTGGTCTGTATGATCTTACAGAGCTGCTAGCGTGGCTGCCTCTTATTCTTTAGCATTAAAAAAAAGGAATAAAAAGGAGGGAAGTCAAATCAAAATTAAGCAAACATTGGCAACAGTAATTTGATTGTTGAGCACTTTGTCATATTAAGTCCTTTATTCTTCTATGGTGGGTGACTAATATGGAGATTATAACATAAATTACAAATGTTTTTTTTTTTCAGGGCTTACTCATCTTCCTTTTATTTTTCTGTCTTTCTGCAGAGCTGAGTACACGTACAGTGGAGCCGCATCGTTTGTGACAGCACGCAATAAGCGCAGCAAAACAGCAAACAGCCTCCACAAGGAAGAAGGCGAGCCGCCGAGGCAGTTTGGAAGAAACGCCTATGTGTGAAATTGGACTGTCTTGTTGTCGCATGATTTGATTATGGAACTTATCTTGTTAGTTTGTGGTCACCAGAAACTATTTCACCAGTAAAAGCCAAGAACAGTCACTTTTATGAAGTTCTGCTCCTCATCTCTATGAAAATAACTGCTGTAAAGAGAAATACATGTGACAGTTTACATATTTAATTGATTTTAAGTTTTGAATGTGGCTCCTTTTTGGGACATTTCTGTGAATGGTTCACTTGTAAAAGATAAGCTTGCTTTTCTTTTAGGGCAGGAAATTTGATTTGGCACAGCTCAGATTTCCCCGGTCACCTTCATGAAGCCAGCTTTTCCTGTCTTTCTCACATAAACTGGACACACACTTAATCTCTATTTTATGATTCCTCAGTAAAGGTGAATTGCAAATCAATCGTTAAGGGAGTCAGAAATAGATATTAAAATATTTTTCCAGCTTTTCTTTTCACTAAAACTAGAGGATGTCACACAAATAGCAAGCACACCTTTTGTGTGAGCTTCCTGATAGGCCTTATGTTATTTGAATAAAATAGTTTGTAAATGTAGAGGTGATTTTTTTGGATTTGTATTTTTTGTAATATTATTTAAGGCAGCTTTGTTTTCACATAATTCCAGTTTCCAATGTATTTTTACTATTAGACACAAAAATATGTATCCCAAATTTAATTATGGTGCAATTCCTGTTAATGCTACCCTGTTGCTTTAAACAACCAAAAAGAGGACACCTTCAGTCACATCAGTTAATATTTTTCAAGCAGATCACATAAAGGCCTGTCTGGTTTTCTTGGCCTCGACTGATCTGACCTCCAAGGGTCACTAGGTCGCACCTGACCAAAGATGGCTATGCTGAGCTGGGGGCCCGACCGGAGGTTTCCCCTCCTATCAGCCATCCATCTCCACCTAGGAATTATTATCAATAGGAACCTCAGGCTATGTTACGCAAAACCTCCTGGCCCAGAGGTTGGATACCAGCTGGCAGGGAGCGGCCGCCCTGTGCTTTCTGGCGCCTCGCATCCGTAAACAAGTGTCAGGTGTCCTGGGCTCTGCAGAATGCTCTCCAACATAATGGTGGTATTGTATTGTCTAATGTCTGCTTACATATGGAGATACTTAAACTGCAAGTGTAATGAGACAAACTTCCTAAAGTCTATACTTTTTAATGGTTTAAAGATCCATCTAATCTTTTATAAATAGTTTTTAGTATGTATTTGGTGTATTTTGAGGATCAGAATACCTGTAACATAAAAAATATAAACTATCCCTGACCCTAATACTCTACAATTTCACCAGTGTTCTCCTCTTAAAGAGCAGCTGTATGAATATCTGTATCAAATGTGATAGCAGCCCATTCAATGACTGTCGAGGCATTTCATCCAAAGCAAATGTAATCTTGTTGATTGCTGGAGGAAATATCAGGGATCACCTCATTCATTAAAGTACTCTAAAATAGAGTATGAGCTGTTCTTAAACATACAAACATACATTAAATATCAAGAGCTTAGTTTATTTCTTAGATTAGATTATTAAAAAAAAAATCTTTACACACACACACACACACACACACACACACACACACACACACACACACACACACACACACACACACACACAC
>JBAJHX010000011.1:7504255-7523697 GCA_037176925.1 Amniataba percoides | reverse complement strand
CCTGATGCTCCGACACAGACGACTGCATTCTGCTCAGCTCATTCAGCAGCTAAAAGACAACAGGACAGAATGATATATATATATATATATATATATATATCTATCTCTCTCTCTACATACAGATAGATTAAAATATGCACACACACACACATTATATGGAATGATTATTATGACAGATACTGCGACATACCTGATTCTTTTCAGACTCGTGTTGAGCCATCATTTCCTGCATTCTGGATTCCCACTTTTTATCCTGAAAGAGAATATTTTTCATGCTCAAACTAACTTCGATAACATGTACGTTTGTAAATGCAAACTCTCCTCCATACTGACCTGTTTCTTCAGTTGGTGTTCCAGCTTCTGGATGGCTTGCATCTGCATCTCTCTGTAGTTATCCACATCTCTCTCTGGCTGCGACTGAATGGGGCTGGCTGGTTTTTCACGCTTGGCTGTCTGATTCTGATTTGCTTCCTGTGAATGAAAACACACATGGAACAGAAGGCCAAATTAATCAAATTTAAATATGAAATTAAGCTACTGAAAGGATTATTCAAGTCTCCTGTTCATACATTGAGAGCCTGAATGTTTCGGGTGTAAAGAAATTCCATCTCTCTGCGCATGCCATCCCGACTGTCTTCTATCTTTCTGTCCATGCGCGCCATCTCCTCAGCCTTAAAGCGGTCAAGTTCTCTCAGCAGGTCTTTGTGCATGGACTGCTGCTCTTCTTCCTGGATTCAGAAAAGAAAAATCACAAGAGCTCAGTCGCAATGAAAGTGTGAATGATCCACAAATATGTGAAAAACTGCACATGGTAACAGGTTAAAATAAAGTGGCAAAACAACTGGTCCATGTAGCAGGAAGCACTTCACTGCAGCTACTACCAGTTATTTTTACTATCAATAAATCTGCTGTTTATTTCTTTTAGTAAATAATGTTTCAGTTCTATCTCTATCTCTTATTTGGTTTTCCCACCTGAGCTGTTTTGACCTGCAATGTCTGCTGCTGCTGAACAATCTGCTCCTTCAGATTGCTGATCTCCAGTTTGAGGCTATCAATCTGAGATTTCTTTTCACTGTCTGACTGCAACTCTGGAGGGAAGCAAGACAGGAAAAAACACAAGTTATGTGTATGTGACATTACAAAGTGGGAGAATGTTTCCTATTTCACCTGCAAATACACTTTCACAATACTCTATCGTTAAACTGTAACATGCGTTTTCCTCAGAAGTAATTACCGGATTCTACATTTATTTCGTATATTATCACACACAGTCTTTCTCGCCTCTAAACCTTTTAGTAAACCTTTATAACTGGTTGACTTACGCATCTCGTACTGGTCTGGATGGCGCCGCTGCATGTGATTATGGAGAAAGGATGAATTGAGGAAGGATTTATCACAGTGGGTACACTAAAAGATACACACAAAAAAACAAAAAAAAAACAAGGACAGATCACCGGGGCATTTCTGACAAAGACAGAAAATTTCAAGTGATGAGACGACTTACATTCTTTGACTCAAGATTTCATAATATTGAAAGGCACTTAGAATACATGTTTTACATTTCACTCTTATTGTACTTAAACAACTAGTTCACATCACTCAAATGACAGCTGTGTCCCAAATCACTCCTATATTACACACTTGAAAATAAACAAAACACAAGAAATGAAGAAAACAACTTCACCAATTCAACAACACATGCTAAGAAAGAAACCCTGCAAAGTAATAAATCATTTTTGCTGCAAGCACTCAAAACTTGGTTGTGATTAATACAGCTAAAAGTAAAAAACCTTTTCTGTGGCTCCCCAAAATAAAAATCTTCTCAGCAATCCAGGAGTTTAAGATTTTAATTTCACCAAAACAACAGCAAATTATCAACAGTAATGAGGGTAATTCTTAACAGCCTACCTAAGTGTCAATTATTTAAGGAGAGGTGAGTAAACAGGACATGGCCTGTATCACCGTAAAGACTCTGATTAGGCCACAAACAGGTGGATCCACTGAGTTTAGGCATGTGTTCCTCAACAGACAGGATAGCGTGAGTGATGTTGATTTGCTCCCTGTGGCAGGCATCGCCACACTCCAGCTCACTAACACTTAACAAGCACAATAGATGCTGCCTCTGCTCTGAGTGCCTGCACACACACACACCACACGCCACATTTAACTCTGCCGCTCATTGTGCCTGTGACTTCATTCAATGTTAAACCTGCTGCTATTGATATCTTGTCGCACCATATGGCACCAAAGAGGCAGTCATGTGACAGTGAGATGGTCTGTGAGTGCTTTAATTACATAAAGAGGTTAAAATAATTGTCACAAGTGAGAGTGAAATGAAATAAGTGTGTTTGTTTGCTAGAAACCTCTGAGAGGCAACAAATGCCAAAAGTCCTTAAAGGACACGGGCACATGGCCTCTCTATCAATTATTGAGCTACCTCTGTTAGCTGAGCTTCAAGAGCACACCTAGCAACCACATGCTGTCATGACACACTATACTGTTGCCTTGACAACCGCTTGGCCAGGTCAGCAGCAGCCGTACCCTTGAAGAACAGCAGCAAGGGGATTTTTGATTTGTGCTATAAATAACCTGATAGTAAGTGAGCTCCGTTACCAGACAGACAGTATTTTAGATTTTACAGGCAAATTGATTCAGAAGATAAACCAACAGTATTTCATATACTCAACTGTCTTTGGCAGTAAAAAGCACAACATGCCTCATGATGACGTGTGTGTGTTTGTATATGAGTGTGGGGGAGGTGGTCTTGATTACTGCTCTTGTCACCCTCATATAAGTAGATTTAAAAAAAACCCTAATTGCCCTCAAATGACACCATCTGTTCTGCAGCTCTAAATCCTTTTTCTCCAGCCTGGAGACAAAGCCTATTATAACCACACCAAAACAACGCGGCCACAGCAGGTTTGATGGCACATAACATCTATTTTCAGGGGCTAAAAAAAAACCCTTAGATAATTTCCCTCCAAATCCTGATGTGAAATGCACAAAGCCGGAGCTGTGAACAGACCTGGGGAACAATGACAGAGTGGGGGCCCTGTGGAGGAGGAGCGAAGGGGGGCGGGGGTGATGGAGCTGGCAGTCTGCTTGCTATACATGTGTGAAATGCAAATGGTAACAGATACCCCCCCAGGGAGAGAGCGTTTAGAGTCAGCGGTACCTTCTGGCTGCTGATGATTCGCGGCATGAGCATGGACTGCTGGGTCTGAATCAGCTTCTTCCTCTGCTTGAGCTCGGCGTTGAGCGTCTTCACCTTCTCCTCCTGCTTTTTCTGCTGGTCCAGCAGCTGCTCGCGCTCCTTGCTGCCGGCCGCCAGCCTCTCCTCCGCCGCACGCAGGTTGAGGGCGAGGAACTCCTGGCAGTGGAGGAGCCACTCGACTGTGAGCTGGGCCAGCCGCAGGAGCTTGACCAGAGCCGGGTCCACGGGGCTGTGGCACCGCTGGCAGCGCTCCCCGTCCAAGCTGCAAAACGTCACCGCACTGACGTGCTCCTGCAGCGCATCCACGTCCAGCTGGCTCACCACAAGATCCACATCCACAGCATTGATCCGCCGCCAGTCCACGCTCTCCCTGCGCGGCCGGAACTTGAAGGGGGCTCCGGCGGGGGGAGTCATGCCTGGCGCAGAGTTCACAGATCCTGGCTGGCTGAGAGGAGAATTCAGCAGGGACGGGATCCCTGCAGATGAATGGGTCCCTTGGGTGTCACCAGGGTATGGATAGTAAGCTCCGTCGAGAAACGGCTGCAACAAAGAGCAAAGAGAGATCTTAAACAAAACAAATGGCATAAAATGTAGAGAGAAGCATCGGTTTGCTAAATCAGCACAGATTCCAGCACTGCCGGCTCCATCTACCTCTGATCCCGAAGCGTCTCCTTACCATCTCCGGCTGCCGTCACGGTGGGAAGGAAAGCAGCCGCAGACCGTCTCCTCCGCTCCGGTTCCGCCCCCTCCTCTCCCGTCAGGCAGCTCGCCGCGACAACAAACCGGGGCTGGGCGTCCGCCGCGTTACCATGGAGACACCGCCGAGCGTCCCGGGGGAAAGCAGCAACGTTAGCAAAACAGCGCAAATGTTTCCCCCCAAACAAACACTGAGAGGAGAAATCTCAGCAGGTTAAAGGCGACGAGGCAGAAAATAAAAATGGTCTCCAAGCGCGCAGCGAGCTAATCTGTCGGCATCACGTTTCCCCAACAATCGCTACACGTCGAGGCACGCTTCTTTTTTCTTCTTCTTTAATCTAAACAATGGCACACATGCTTGAACTTGCTCGAGCAGCCGCTAACAAGCATTTTAAAGACTATTTTAAAAAATAATATACACATTTTTTCGACCCTCACAGTCTCAGGTAGTTTGTTTTTAACGTCGGCTCGTTTCAAACGTCTCCCTCCGCGTCGAGCTAACGGACATTTTTTTCAGGCGTTGGAAAAAAAAACTTTTACCGCCGTCAAACTGTTTTTAATTCACACCGGCAGCGCTTGAGACTTTTATATAGTGAGGGATAAAAGCAGGGCCTCGTTAGAACAACTTACCGGATGGGTTGTAGTGCTAATTTTAAGTCTTTTGTGGAGTTTTTAGCCGACGGTACCCCGGGCGGTTTGAGGGTTACGTCGCCGCTGGTCTCCACATTCCTGAAATCTGCTCACTCTGAGACCGCCATGAAGGCGACGGCTGTTTATATACCACATCCGGTGGGCCCCTTCAAAGTAAAACACTCTGAGAGGTCATGAAGCGCCTGCAGAGATGATTATAGGGACATTAATTAAACTACTTTTTTTCTGTTTAGATTCTCTTTCATATTTTAATGTTTATATTAGTATGCTATATTTAAATTAATAGTTTATGTTCAATTTTTAATGTTATTAAGATATAAGCAGATACGATCTCTAAATAAAAATCTTTTATCTTACGGTAATTCATCCTTTTACATTTACAGCAGGCGGGGTAAGACAAAGGCCGGGCAAACTGCAGAGAATCTCAACCACTCAGATTAGAGCTGAGAGTTTTTACCCTCAGGCCGCTCTGATCCTAATGAGGACACTGCCTATTTTTACTGACATATTGTTCAAAGTTACTTCATATAGTAAAAAATATCATTTATTATGCATTCTACTTTTTTTCTTAATCTTTTTTACTTATTTTTTTATTGCACACTTGAAGGAGCTATATGTTCCACTATAATTATACCCTGTATGATCAAATGTGACAATTGAAGTTGAATATTATGAGATTTTCAAGAAGATATTCAGTCCAAGGTAGATTCACTGCCTTGTCACCTCCAATCAATTCCATGACTGCACTTTTTTTTTGTAAAAATCCATCCAAAGAAAGGAAAGTCAGTTTCAGTATGACGCATAGATGACTGATCCAGGACCATGCTTTTACTTTGAGGACAGAGCTGCTCATTTCCGGTGTTGTTGCGGCTCATTGATGCAGAGGAAAGGGGAGGGGGTCTGAAATGGGGAGTAAAGTGGAAACAGAGCAGAAGAAGTGAAGAGCGAAGGCGGCCACGCTACAGATCGACTGTGTGAAACATCATGGAAGAGATGAAAACACAAAGCAAAGGATGAAACACTGAAGGATCTTTAAAACAGCTGCAGGATGCAGGTGAAGGTTTGGAAAACTTTCTGCTGTTAGAAAAGAGCTCCATCTTGTGCTGAAAACTGTCACTGCAACCAAAGACTATAAATATAAATTATAGACTTAAAAGAATGAGAAAACATAATAAAATAGATATAAATGACTGATATAAATATTATACATTAGTATAATTTTATATGAATATTTTAAATTAATTATATGTATTTGAACTTTGTACACAGTCTTTGACTGGGACCCAATAAACTGCTGTAAACTATAAATAAACTACTTTTTCAACACATAGTTTGAAATATTACATGCTAAATGTCCTCAAGTACTAAAGTAAAATGACTCTGTGCAGTGAAAGTTTCTCTGTGTTATATGAATGCTGTTAATATTAATATTGATACATACTAGGTTGCCAGCTTGGGGTCCAAAAAGTCACAAGATAAACCAGGAGGGAGATGAGATAATTAATGGGGAAGAAAAAAAAATACAGCTGCGTTTCCTTTTTTTTCAGTCTTTGCTTTTTTTAATGAAATATGAGATTATTTGACCTTTTGGGCCTCAAACTGTTACTGGAAATACGTATGAGAAGACTAGAAATGTGTCTTTGATGGATTTTAAATTTAAATCCTTTTATCTGAGGCAGGAACTATATCCATCAGATAAATGTAGTGAGTGAAAAAGTACAATATTTCTCAGTGAAATGTAGTACAGTAGAAACATAAAGCACTAGAAAGAGGAAACACAATATAAATGTACTTTCCACCACTAAAAAATGTCCATTTATAACATTAAAATCTTTACATCAAGAAGGCTGATATGTTTTAAAAGAAGGATTTTTCAAAAGCATGAGCGTAGTAATACCTGCAGAATACAGATCACACATGAACACATCTAAAAACACAATGAACCAACATTTATCCATCCAGGCTGTGTTGCCGCAGGCTGTGATTCTGTACATTTCCACCCCCAACATATACATTATTTCACCAACGGAGGTCAGCAGAGATCTGATCTGAGCACAGCGGGCGGCGTGGCTTTGCTGCCGTGGAGGAGTGATGGCGCCCCCCCCTCCCGTCCTCCCTCTGTGTCAGAGGAAATGCTGCACACTGCTGCTGTGATGGAGAGCAGCTGCAGGAGGCGACACAGTCCCTGCTTTAATGGGAGGCAGCGCTCGGTAGGGGTGGATCCACACACACACTCACACACACGTTGTACGCACACATACATTGCTTGTATTCAAGGATCAGTCTGAAATAGTTCTTTGGATGTCTCTTTTAAGCATGGGATTAAGGAATCATTCACATTCAGGACGATGCACGCGCTGGCACAGCACTTAAACAAAGTGCAACAAAGAAGTATAAAGCTATTTTTTTCTTTTTTTAACATCATGCTTGCTGTCAAGAAACAAACTGCACGGGCACATCCCAGCGTGCTGAACTCTCCATCAGAGTCCCACCGCTGGAGGAGGCCAACTGCGTGCCATTTCCCCGGCCGGTCCCCAGACAGCTTCAGTCGAGTCCTGATAAATAGAGATTTTAATTCCTCCGGACAGGGCCTGCGACTGTCAGGGTAGCCTGAGGCGGAGCGGGGGAGAGTCTCATCGCAGGCTGCGTCCGGGGTGTGAGACGGGCTGCTCTCACCAGTGGCATCACAATGAGCCGGTGAAGTTCAGCTGTAGGACAAGATGCTGATGCGCTTGTTTCTGGGCCCAAAAAAACAAAATCCCCAGCACTTTTCCACACAGTGAGCCTCCCTGCCCCTCCTAACCCCTTTTTCCAAGACTCGCTCACTGTAGCCTCCAGGCCAGAGTTATGATGTTTACTTGAAAATAAAATCCACACTTGCTTTTTGATAAGAGTTTAGCAGAGCGAGAGACGCACACACACGCGGGCAGCGAAGTTGCGGCGTTGCATTAGTCATGCAGTAAAAAGGAGCAGGGCTGTGTGGAGGAAGAGGAGCGGACCTCTTGAGATGAGTAAGCACGGCCCTACACTCAATTTACTGCTTGATTTATGAGTTCATTTCCTGCGCAAAGTTCTCAGTGGGGGTGAGGTGGTATATCTTTCCCACTATAGGTAGCAGTGGCTCCACTTCCCAATTCCCCATGAGACCCACTCTCACCACTCTGGGCCTTAGTGGGACTATAAATAATGGCTGCTGTAACAAGTACACATTGAACACAGAGAGGAGCGGATGCCGATGCATCTTTATTCATGAAGGAGGTTCTTATCTTCCCCTGCAGAGGACGAGATGGATTCAGATCACTCTGCATAAAGAAATGCAGTGTACAGTTACGCTTACTGTATCCCTGCTCCCGGATAAGCATCTTGTGGAGAACCGGATGATCAAAAAGGTGAAAAGAAACCTTTGATACAGCTGTTTTCCCCCCCCATTTTCTGTCAGTGCGCACATGCAATTTATGAATATGGGAGAGATGCGTTAAAGTGTAGTGACAGTTAAAAGCAGATGCAGCTTAAGAGGAGGGTCGCACCCCAGCACACCGCCGCTCTCAAACGTGAAAAACAAGTCAAGCTGTGGGAGATTTAAACTGCCTAATTAAAAGAAATCAAACAAATATGATATGTGCAGGCATTTCTTTTTTTATGTATGCATCTACAGTGGTGAAATTATGTGAAAAACATTTGCTAAAAGGGTGAGCTTTTTGTCTTTAGTAACTGAATGAATTGTTTCTGATTGAATTTTCCTCACCACATTAAAATCTAATTACAAAAACAAAGTGGAGAGGTGCATTGAATTTCAGTGTTATCACGCAGACAGCTCCATGTACCTGACGATGTTAAATACAAACTTTTATTAGGAGATGCAGGGGGACTTTTTATTTTTTCCACATAGAAACACATTGGCAGTGCCAAAATGAAAAACAGTCAACTGTCCAATGACAGCCTGAGGGAAGAAGCGTGGTCACAGCACATCCCCACCAAATGCAATTACAACGCTGCAATCCACTGCAAGTCAGGAGTCAATAGTTTCGACTGCATATTCACAACTTCCGATCAGAATGTGTTCCAGTACATCAAACATGGGCGCCTACAGCAAACTGATGTTTGTATGTCAGGTTTCTGAACTTCAAGAGCTTCTACCGAGGACCTTTATCAACACGACAGCAGCTGATTTAACAGATTTTAGAGGAGATGAAAGGAGCAGGCTGCAAAAACATCCATCGAATACGAATTATCTGACTGGCAATAGAAACTACAAAGTTGTTGAAGCACATTTCACGTTTAATAAAAAGCTGCTCATTCACTTGACTGCATTGCAAAAAGTTTTCTAGCTCTGACATTTGACGTAATGTTGTTTTGCCCATCGCACTATATATTAAGCCCTTCATATGTGGGCTTTAATGGAGGAAGGTTAGATTATAATGTTGCTACTCTTTACTTCACTTTCTGTGTTAAGATTTTAATGTGGCATAGAAAATGCATGTAAAAATGAAAAATTACTCACTCACTAAGTTAAATAATATTCAAAATATGCTTTTCATTTAAGTATGACTCACTAAATATATACATAAAAGGAAATTAACTCAAATAACTCAGGGTCTTTCACTTTATTATTTAGTTTAGGCTTTTTAAATCTTCCATCCTAAAGGTCCGTCAGGCTTGTATTTGATAATGCTCCCTGATGTTTGAGCAAGGCAGTGCCAGCCCGCTCCCTTTTACGCGACCAGAATCCAGACAAATGGAAGTGTCAGCTCAGCGAGAGCGCTCGACGCCGCCCGACCAACTTGAAGCCGAGCGGCAATCTAGCCTACGACTGCCCACCGGTTTTCATCTCAGACACTTTGTTGTCTATTTTCAACGAGGCAGCCGCAGGGGTCACAAGTGGTGAATCAGCCTTGTGGGAAGGAGAGATGAAAGAGCGCCGCGGTGGGGAGGGGGGAAAGAGAGAAGCATCCCACCGTTTCCTTTCATTGTCCCTTATGAATGTTGCTCAGGTCAGGAGAGGTACCAGCACTAAAGAATTATATATAGCAGACATATGACGAGGTTTGCACTGATTTTTTTCTTATCCTCCCACTGAGCGAGGAGGCCCGGGCTCTATAGGGCAAATCAGCCACAGCAGCAGCAGCGGGGCCTTTGGAGGGAGCACAGTTAATGGAGAGTGAGTATGTGGGGGGAGTAATGGATGATCAACGCGCTCACGGGGATAAAACAGGGTGTTTCCATTTATTTTCAATGGAAAGTGGCTAAAACCTGCCCAAAAAGTGCCATCGCTAATTTGCATATTCATGACATCATCATGACACTTCATACAAAAGTTGTAAGATTTAAGAAATTACAGACACACGCACAAAAAAAGGATAAAATGAGGAGGTCCAGCTAAATTTAAGCGACTAACTGGCTTCATTATGAGCTGGTTTTCAAGCTGCTGTCGTCACATCAATGTGCATCTAAATCTATTGAGAATTTTAAAAAGGTTTTTATGAAGACTGGAACTTAAGAAACGGAAGATAGAGATCCTCTGAGAGGAAAAAGAGGAAACCAAGAATCCTCAGTTAAAAGTTTCCTATCATATTTTATCTTCTGTTGTGACCCACGTACCAGATGTACTCCACAAGTTGGGTTGAGCTTTATGGCTCTTGTGCCCAGGCTTGCATTGCCTTCTGGGATGCAACAGATGTTTCTAGTGGTGGCAGTAAGCCGTTACTCCATGTTAAACTGCACAGCAATGTTTCTCCCACATGAATCAGTCATATTTACTGTCCTGCTCCATCCTCCAAACACATCTGATCGGTAAGTGAGCGCTCTCACATGGTTCGCAGTGACGTAGTTTGGTGTGAAAAATTATGGCAAATTAGGACTCTAATATTGGTCTTGCCCTTTGAAATTACTCTTTTTACATTTACATTTAAAATTTTGTCTCTGCAGCTAAACTGATTTTTCTCCATGCCACACTACGATAATCATCTCCTGACTTTAAATACAAACACGACAGACAGACATGACACTGACAGATCTTCTCATCTAACTTTTAACATTTCAGCCAAAAAGCTCCACTATTCCTCATGTCGTATTACACTTTTTTTCTTGAGAAAATCAAGAGAAGTACCACTTCTTTTAATTGCAAATTTTCTAGGTGCCCCTTACCACCTTGTTTTCAGTTTTTCCTGCATGTGACTAATGTTAAAAAAAAACACAACAACACACAGTTAAATCTGCCTTTAACAGGAAGACAGCAAAGAAGAATCTCATTTCTGCTTCACACTTGCTCAGGCGCAGCTCCAGGCAGCTAAAATAGCACCTTGTTATGACATTAACATTTAAAGGAGTCATAATTTCTCCACCACTGCTCTTCTTATGTCTTACCCGCAGGATCTAATTATATCCCTCTTAGTATTAAGTTACAGGACAATTAGTGCTCTGCCTCTGCTCTCTCTGCTTTCAGACATACCTGTACTGCAGGGAGGAGTGTTTTCATTTGCGTTAAATTGACTATAATGTTAATACCGCCCTTCCAAACGGCCGCGACATGTCCTTTATGAATGTAGTCCAGCACTCAAATTTAGTTAGGGCCACAAGTGGAAGTCTGCTGTCCTTTGGGCAGCCCTGTTAGAGACTAAATGTTACTTCTGACAGTTTGAACAAATGAGGGAGAGAGCACGAAAGTGGAGGGAAGATAACTGCCGCCGTCTTTGAGCTATGGCAGCCATCCAACACGGGCCCTCTTTGTATTCAGGGAGCACCTCGTTTTTGTGTCAGCGCGGGACAAGAGAAGCACTTAACGTGACATTTAGAGATGCTCAGAGATTCTCTCTGGAGGCCAGAGGGAGGGAGAAAAGAACCAATGATGTTATCGCAGACATGTGTTTTAAATGCCAGGAGGGGTGCTTTGCAGAGAGCTTTGGCCACAAAGATAAGAGAATAACCCGGCCTCTGGTCTTGCACCTCTCGCACGGGTTCTGGGGCTCACGTTAAGCTCGGCCTGAAATGGTTTCATCTCTTTTCTATCAGATATGATCTTTTAAGGCTTATGGAGCAATCTTCTTAGATTGTACATTAGGGCTGCTGTTATCCTTAGAAGAAATCCACACATGCGCCGTGCATTTTAAATAGTCGGCCACAGGACGGGACACGCTGAGCCTCGTGAGTGGGCGACACAAGCTTTCTGGGATTCTGTATCTCAACCAGATGGTCGTAATACACATCTTAACTCTGGATCACAGCCACGTTTGAAGACTCGCCTGAATAAGGCTGAAAATCTCCCTTCCATTAATACCATACTAAATATCTTTTACTGATGTGGGTTTATCCTGAAGGGACCTCCACAAAAAACAAGGCATCATGAATATTTAACAGGTAAAGAAAGGTCGTGCTTCTCGTATGGACACTTAGACTGAGCCAATCAGTCATCGTTTCAGTGGGGAATGTGCTCAATTAAAGCGAAAGTGGTGGACTTTTAACAAAACGAATCCACGTGAATCCTTCAAATGAGCATCTGAATACTTTTGCAATTCAAATGTGCGGCAGTCATCCATCATGCAAATGCGTCTTTCTTAGCGGCGTCTATGTAAGCATTTGCACGAAATGCCGCAGCGTTTGATGCAAGGTCTGGCGACTCCGCCGTAGCCTCCAATAAATCAGGCCGGGAGTTAGATGTATGAAGATAGAGCTGCATAGTGATGAAGCTGCCGCACCGGAGCCGGAGTTTAGGAAACAAGGTTGGCCATTCATCACGAGACATCCTACCCATGCATCAGGAGAACTTTCGCCGGCTCATTTTTCGTCTTCTTCGGAGAACGGCAGCTCCTTCCTGTAGGTTCTCATGCCTCATCGCCGCCTCAGACACCTTGTTGAGCGCTGTTCTCGGGAGATGGCACCTAACGTAGGAGGAGAGCACAACAGAAGCATCACAATATTAATACTGTCACCGGTGACAGCTGGATAATGTGGGCTGCTGGATTGGTTTTACTGGTGAGAGCCGGCAGAGAAGGGCTCCTGTTTGATTTGCAGGAACGCCGCTCTTTGTCTTGGAAGCACATTACTCTCCCTTTTTGCTCCCATCGTATTTTACCATTTTCCGTCATCTTGAACCACCGCAATTTGCTAAAAAGCTCCCTCGCAGACCTTTTTCCTCGCTCGCCGCCGTGTGCGTACACTCTATGTGTGTTTACTCAAGGAGGAATAATCCATTTGTACATTTCTTGCCATCTCAGGGCCCCTTGAATATTTAAAGCTTTGATGTTTGGTTGTCTAATGCAGTTACCTAAGCAGCTTGCCATAACCGGCCTCCCAGAGATTCTCCCCACACGCTCCTCTCCTATTTTCTGCAATGTGTCTGAAAACATAAAGTATCCTTTTGAAGCCTCTCCTTGCTGCCTCTCGGGAAGGTGTTTTCTGTAGATAATGACTTCTTTCGATTCACACCTCGCCCGAAGAGTGCGGCTCAAATCATTTTTTTTAAATTTCTGCCCCTTTTTAATTTGTACCTCCCGAAGGCTTCGAGCACCTGCGAGTGTTGTGACACGAATTTAATCCCGACCCGTTGGCGTGAGCACACACGGCAGATTTGGCCCGACATTAATTATTCCATCTATATTGCTAATACAACAAAGAGGCCCGGCTGCAAGGTAGCTGGCAATTTAAACAATGGAGGCCCAAACAAGGGGGTTTGTGTGCCTGGAATGTGTGATGACCGAATTCACGCGGCACGCAGTCTTAAGCAATGCTGCTGTAAATTGGCAGTAAAATAGTGAACTGTTGACTGCCAGAGTTATTGGGCACGTGGCCCAGACGGTCCCTGACTCAGCTCAAAGGCATGGTTAACCTGGCACAGGCACACACACCAGCTGGATGGACCATTAGCTGCCATAATCAGGCTGCACCTCGCCAGACTGCTGACATACCCGTGTCTGCTCGCGCTGCATAATTTTCAGATCTAGAAATCAAACTCTTGGAGAGGCCGGTATTTTCATGCTAATATGATCTGCATTGTTGCAACACAATGACTGTGTTGTGTATTAAGGGTCTCACCTGCTGAGGGGAAATGACACTATCATGGCTAACATTACTAAAACTGTGTTAATGTATTTTTCATCCAAAGAGTCAGCACACAACAGAGGGAATTGAATTAAAGCTGATTTTGTCATTTTGAATTGCAGTTTGTTTTGTTTTGTTTTTTTTTGTTTTAGATCTATTTTATGCTAAATTTTCATCTAAAATGTGAAAAACGAGGTTGCAAAAATAAACCCACAGTGACAAAAAGTTTCATGTATTCCATAATTGCTGTCAAAGTCAGAGGAATAGTTTGACTTTTCTGGAAATATGTGTATTGACATGATGACAAGACTGAAGCAGCAGGTCATTAGATTAGCAAAGATGCAGGTAGAAAGTTAAAATCCACAAATTTTCATTTTAACATTGTTACATGAGTTTGGATTGGCCATTCTTATGTGACTCTTCATATTTAAAAAAACTGCAAATGTAATATTTTGGTTTTGAACTGCTGGTTAAACAAAAACAGCCATTTAAAGACATCACTTTGGGCTTTTGAATATTGTAATTGGCACCACTTTGAGGCATTTTATGGCCTAAACAAGGAATTGATTAACTGCAGTCGTGCTTTGGAAAGACTGGGGGATCGATATGTGGATCTCAAAATGGATGATGTCTGCGATGGGATCACTTTAAACTGAGAGATGGATCAGTCATGTAGTCCTGAATAATTGTGTATCTTATATAAAGATATAAGATATAAAGATATTTTCATGAAAAATAAATGGTAAGTCTATTGTTGAAAGTGACAACAGATGATGAGAGAACAGATTTCAGCTGCATTATGGGAATTGTAGGATTGACTGTTTTTGACTCATTCTGGAGACTAAAAGTCAGGATATTCATCTGCTGCTTCAATTTTGAACACTTTTTTAAAAAATCTGTCAAGCAGGTCCCCAAATGAAATTAAAGTCCCCTAAGTTGGGGTGCAAGTCTCATTATTCTGCTGCGTGATTGCTTGTGAGTGTTAAGCTCAGAGTGCATCTCTAAGACTTTATAAAGGTGTGATCGGGGGCTTTTCATGGAATTAATACACGCTGCATGTTGAACCAGTAAACCTGTGACCTACTGCACCAGTGAAACAACACCTTTGATGGACGTACAACACAAAAGGATGCACATGTTCACGACTCACAGTGAGTATATGATTTCCAGGTGGTGGATTTTTTTCCAGGAGGAAACGGCGGCTGTGAAAAGTCAACGTGTAAACAAGCTATTTTCAAAAAGACGGCGTCCTGCTGCAGTCACATATTGGGCTTTTTAAGACTCGGAAGTGTTTTGACACAATTAAGTTCAAAGAGGAAAAACACCATTCGCAGACGCGCTCGGAACACATTGACCTAATTAAACTTTTTGATCCAACTGTACACGACTGCTTTGTGAGCTGCGAGAGGTGGCGTACACGTTAACAAAGACAGGAGGATAACAACAAGAAATATTCCATATGAGTTTTTCCTTTTGCTGCCTTGATCACGGCTCAAGTTCACACACATCAATAATCACATTTTACCCTGGGGCTTCACTTTGAATGCTTCATATCACTCGGCATGAGAAACTTGTTTGAAATGTTCTCTCAAGAATGAAGAGGGAAGGTTAATTCAAAGATATTTACAGGGAAGATGTAGACGATTCTCGTCCTGGACGTCTTGTTACTGCTTTTTTCTAAATCTGATTATTTTCTTGTTTGTTCCCCCATTCGCCCCTTTAAATCTAATGCAGTACATTTATTCCGTCCTTGGGACTGTTGGCATTAAAGCTTCCTCCTGAATCAGCCAATGGAACGTTTATTTAGCGAGGAATCTCTCTCAATTAATCTCTCTCATTAAGAAAGTAGAGCATAAATTTGTTTTTAAAACGTGTCAGGGCCAGCAATTCAGACATTTTATCTAGAGCTTAAGAACTCACTACTTTGCTAAAAAAGACAATGCACATGTGTTCCTGACACGGCTAATAGAAAATATATGTAGAGGAGACTTGCGAGGAATTTAGTAAGATGTTACAATGTAACAGTGAAGTTGACCTTTGACCTTTTGGGTAAAAACTGTCATTATCATTTTGTCCTATGAGACATTTGTTTTAAACTGTGTCATTATTAACTTTCTTTAAGTTATGGGCAAAAACACATGATGCATGTGAGGTGACACCTTTTAGCTCCAAATTGCAATTGATTCATCACTGAGTGCAAGTGGACATTAGTGCCAAAGTTGAAGAAAGAGATATTGCCTTCATGAGAAATGGCCCTGACTGTCTCACACACAAACACACAAACACACACACACTCAGACCAAATGGCACATCCAGTTGCAGCACAGAGGCATCGTAATGAAACTTAAAAGGCACAATCCAGATATATACAGAAGGTTAGTGCTTATTAAATTACTCTGATGTTGCAGACAGTTTATTTTCATTAGTGAAACACTATAGTAAACTGATATTTTAAGTTTTTACTTAGCATAATGATAATATTGAAAACAACTGCGTTAAAAAATCTCCTTTCAGTTTGCACTGTTGCAAAATGACTGCTCGAATTGACTTTTTATCAGCAAATTCATAGCTAGCTGGCCACACTGCATACCAGTATTTTACCACTCTGAGACACTGCCAGCAAGCTGTGTTTTCTTGTTTTTCCTTAAATCTGTCTTTATTTTGTCATTTGATAGCATGATATTACTTTTCTTGAAATCACAGGAATCACAGGTTTGATAGGTGCAACCTGAGGTTTTTCTCTCGTTGCTCTACCACCAGAAGGAAAAGAGTCGGACGCTGCACTATTTACAACCATTTAATCCAACATTTAATCAAGCCATTAAATTAGAGTAAATGTTAGGAGTAGAAAGCTGAAGACGCAGGCTACCTCAAATGTAAAATGAAAAAAAAAATCTACATGTTTGGCAGTGAAATTGCACAGCAGTGTCTAAACGAATCAGCAAAGCCAGAAAAGGGTGACCTTAATATTGGGGTACTCACTACAATGAAGCCTGACGATGGAAATTACTGTAATTTTCCCTCTGACATTCATTCAGCGGATCGAATCAACTTCTGCGGGAAGTGACATGCAGACTACACGCTAAACATCCATCAGTGCTGATGGTGCCGACAGGAGAGGCTGATTAGGCTGCGGCGGGACACATCACCGTCAGCCGTGTCCCTGAAGCTTCAATTACCTGCTCGAAAATGCAGATTGTGTCACGAGCCTCCTCTCCAATGTCCTCGCGGTGGAGTGGATGGTGGACCAATCTGGGTTATTCTCTGTCGAGCTGCCAAGGTGCACAGCGTGGGCCGGCAGCTTCCTTTTCATGCGGGACCAAGTGGAGAGAGTGTCCCTTTTGATTAAACGTTCTGGATGGGGCTGTGGTGGGAGCCCAACACAGGTTGGCATGGTGCCGTCGTGGCGCTGCGGGTCTGCGGGCCTGCCGGTGGATTCCTGCGGTGCAGAGTTCACACATCTTCAGTCACCGGCGCCGCACGCTGCTGAGGCAAATGGGCCAGAGTAGCGAATTCACTAAAGCCCAAGATGTTCTACGGCGCCTAACACTGTGATTTACAATCAAAACACTCAGCAGAAGTAGGAAGAAAGAAAGCAAGCAGTGCACAGAAAATGATTATTGCAGAACATTTTTCAGATACAAAAAAGTGTCTCTGTAAAGCTTTGTGTCTGCAGGATAGATTTTAAGGATAAAATGAGAACTTAAAACCTGTGTTAGTCTTTGTCCAGTGCTTTGCTTTATGATCAAATCACATTCCCATGAGCCTCTGCTGCATTTGTATCATATTTGATGACTGTAATTGCGCAGGTTCACATTAGCCTCCCAGTTCCAATTCCTGGAAAAATATCAGAAATTTACAGTTACATCCAAATAAAAGCAAATATGAACGCTGCAGTAGAATACAGTTTGTTTATACGGTTAGAAAGAGACTGTACGCTGCATGTGGTTTATCTGGCATATTTCTCCTCCTCCCATGCTTTCTCTGTTATGTGACTATATCATGAAAGTGAGGACGATAAGGCGCTAATTTAAACAAAACTAAACGAGTGATCTCAGTCTTGTAAAGACATTATTAAATCTGCGATTAACATGGCCCCCTGATCTGGCATCCTGATGACATTTCCACAGTATTTCCAGCACCTCCAACACACATTTCCACTGAAAATACAGAACAAATCTGCACTAAGGAACCAAAATGTCACAATTTAATGAGCTAAATTATCAGATAAAGGCACTTATTTGCATATATGTGCAAAAGAAAAAAACATATTTGCAAAGACAAAAAGTGCTTTTAAAACTCAAAACTCATTCGAGTCATTCTTCTTGAGAGGCCAGTTCTTTATGAAATATGAGAAATCAAATAGGACAACAGGGATTCAGTGGTAATGAACGGCCAAAGAAATCCCATGAGGCAGCATCTCCATTACCTCCAGCACCTGTAACAACTGGGACCAATGAGGCGACGCCAGGATGTTTAGTCAGCAACAGGTTGCCAGTCAGCACAACAAACAAATCCAGAGACAGGCCGCAAAACCATCAGAGGCGGAGCAGATTAGAAATGAGACAGGAAACTGCAGCAACACCTGACAAACAACAGCAGCTAGTGGGCAGGTGAGGCACGACAGGAGCCTGACACAACTTGAGGATGGAGCAGCTGTCGCCATGACAGCACCGCCATCTTCCCATGGTGATAACTTACAGAGCACATCTGGATGCTTAAAGCCTCTTTTTTTTCTTTTTAAACACGCACAGCCTCCACCTGTAGATCTGGTAATGATGATGTGAGCAGGATTTTGTATTTATCACATTACTCTCAGTGTGTACGCTTATTAAAGTGATTCATTTTTATTACCCTCCTCTCTTTGTCTGTGTCTTATTCTAACATGCTGTTCTGGCGAACTAGAAGCGAGAGGCAGATATTTCTTGATGCTATGAGGCTGTTACGATTTGGATCATTTTTCATACTCTGCAAAATGAATCTGCAACGGCAGACGCGATACACCATATTTCTTTTTTTTCTCCCTTAAAATTTCCTCAATTTTTCTTATGCAGCACTTTTACATCCATTTGCTCTCTTTAATAGAGTCTCAGGCTGCTCATTTGCTAGAAAACGCCCAGAAACTCTCACTTTCCAAGGATCCAGAACTTCCTTGGCGCCTCTCAACATCATTTTCAAATCAATACCAATTCCAATAAATACAAAATACATACACATCTGCAGTTGCATCAGAGTGGCCCTGGCTGAAAATGAAAAAGACAAAAACAGATAAACAGAAATCTCAAACCAATCCAATCATAATTTCCAGGAAGGCCTCAGTTCCATTATTGGGAGCGCTGTACATTGCCGCAGCCAGCTGAGTCAGCACTTCCCGGGGTTATTTCTCATAACGCTTTTGTAGTGAGCGTCAGGGACCTCGTAAATATCCCAGCTGCACAGCCAGAACAACACCAGCCTCGCCTCGCTGCACAAAACATTAATGCAGATTCTCTCCCATCAGGGATGCTGCTCAGATTTTAATCAGCGTGCCGTTTGTAAGGGAAACTTCGGGGGATTGAGCACTGTATCATGTTGGGTCCGGGAGAGGCTTCACAGGTAAAGATCACGCTGACACAGGATGTTATCATCACTGGGAGTTGAGGAGATGTTGGGTGGTGGGTGGGGGGCAACTTAATGTCCAGCAGTTCACTTCTGCATGACCTTTAGAGAACAAGATATTTCTTGTTCTGACACTTTCAAGAGCAGATTCCTCCTGTGCACCCCCACCACACACACACACCGCCCCTCCCTCAGGGTGAGGGATGGTGGCTCCTCCGTGACACAAAGAGAGGTGAGCGGCGGACTAACC